>OMKX01056238.1:0-15990 GCA_900302425.1 Brosme brosme
GTTTTTATGTTCAGTTTACCAGCCTACAGTGCCTGCCCCCCAAAAACACACACACACACACACACACACACACACACACACACACACACACACACACACACACACACACACACACACACACACACACACACACACACACACACGGGCACACTCACACACACACACACACACACACACACACACACACACACACACACACACACACACACAAAGCTACACACACACACACACAGCATGAACACAACAAGCACTCAGGTGAATGCGACCACGCTCAAACCCTAACCACATAGGCACAGCGTGTCGTGCCATCCCAGAATAACCATTAACAAGCTTGGAGACTGGGATACATATCGGCTTCAGTGCCGAGATCTATGGCATGTATATAAGAGCCAGTGTATCGTCTTTCCACAAGGGATAGTTATTTATGCTAGCTGGCCCTGCTTCCCGCAAAATCTATCCTTTACCTCAGAATGAGACACCAGATAAAGAGAGATAGTGTAAGAGAGAGTGGTGAGAAGATATACAGTCTACAGAGGGAGAGAGAGCAAAGACCCTAATCGTAACCCTGAATCTAGCGTAGAAGGGTTATTCTGCAGCATTATTTCAGTTGGCTTCAAGTTGGTTTCATACCCCCTAGCTGATTAGTGAAATGAGCAAGCCGCGTTCAATGTTTTTAATCTCGCTTGATTGGTTTGACCCCATCTCACACCTCTCTTTATCAACTGCCACAGGCAGCAGTTACAAGACAGCCAGCCTCTATAACTCCCGATTACCAGTCAGCTTTTTCCATTCCCCCTGCTCTTGCTGGGGTAATCTATCTGCTGCTGCCGGCTCACATCCGGCCCGCTTCCTGACCTCTAATGCCAGGAGTGTAGGAATAATTTGAAGAGGCTTGTGTGTCTCTCTCGTTAGTCATGTAAACGTTCAGATACAGGAAAAAAAGAAAAGAAAAGTAAATCAATAGCCCAGGAGAGGAATTCCAGTAACTCTCTCTACGTGTGTGTGTGTGTGTGTGTGTGTGTGTGTGTGTGTGGCTGTGGGTGTGTGTGTGGGGGGGTGTGTGTGTGTGTGTGGTGTGCGTGCGTGCGTGTGCGTGTTTCTCTGTCATTTTTGTGTTTTTATTTTTATAAAATTGGCTTTTAAAATACATGCAGGTACACGTGTATGTGAGCAACTATTAATTGATGTATTGTCTCCCCCATAGACTTGGTCGTTCATCCCCGCAATGTGCGTCATTCTATCATCGTGTAAAAAAGATATGTTAACAAACTTCAAGTACGACTACAGCTGGGTGTTTACGACTGATGCGTCTCACTGTCACGTGCGGCCCTCGGCCCCTGACGTGGGAGTCAGAGTCCTGCTGGCTTCCCTCTGGCTCCTCAGCTACTTCTTTGTGCTGCTGGAGGTCCTGGCCAGACGCATGCGCAGGAGAGTAGCGGCGTCGTTCTTCAAGAAGCAGGAGGAGCGGAGAGCATCCTACTTGGTGAAGAAAGCGCAAGCAATGCGCGACAAAAAACAACAGGAGATTTTTTCTGTGAGTGCTGCGTGTGTGTGATTTCTGTTAACTGCTTTCACAATTTAAATATATAATAGGGACATTTTCGCTTTAGGTATTAGCTAGCATAAAATGTTAAAGGTTAAAAGCATTTCAATGTTGAGGGGGAAGCAGGAAGCTATATCATGATTGTACATAATACTGCCAGTAGATGTCACTCGCGGACCTCCAGGAAATTGAGGCAATTTACCTTAACAAGAAATTAACCCACTGCTGAAAAGTAATTTACTTCTTCAGGTTGGAAAGACTTAAGATTTCGCAGATTTTTTAGAACACATGTGAAGTCTTGTCTATTAGGCTCATAGATCGATTAGACGAAGAACTCTTTGATTTTGTTGTTGAGTGGAATAAAAACACAACAATTCAACAATAATTGAAGTCATTCATTTGTTTTAACCCTAACCGTTTACTCACAGAATATTGTTTTGTAATGTGGAACATTTATTCCAATAACATGTATGAGGAAGCTATTTGAAAATACAAATTTTCTTGTTATGTTTAATGTAGTCCTACATTATTATTGTAGCATAGATAGGGCATTCAGTGTATACTTTTCTCCTTTCTCAAAGTCATCTGAACATGAGAAAACGTGATCATATGGTTACATCCGTTTACAGAAACCTGTGATGTATTCTCAATAAATATAAAGTAAACAACTAGCTGGAGGGACGCACAACACTTTCTGATGAAGTCCCGGTTTAGCCCGGACTAGGCCTGTATGAAACCTGACCGTCCGTCATCGTCACCGTTTGCAGTGATAGTTCTGTCCATTATGAGAAGGTTAACTAGCTCTTCACTGGAGCTGTGAGTGGCACATTATAATCTGTAGTCCAGTTGTTGAGAGACAGATAGATTCAGCGTGGGGGACAGGGTTTTAGTGGATATGGTTGGCTGAGATACATGTTTAGCATTGTTCTTCTTGTATAAGTCCATATACCGTCTATAGATACACAACCTTGCGCTATGAGAGCCCTGGCCTGAAAAAAAAACAAAAAACAGACACTATCTCTGCCAGACAAAATAATAATGTGTTACCATTGGAATTTCATTGCTGTCTTAGAACCACATAAATAACCTGGGTGATATGATATTTATAGAATTGTCAACTCTGCAACTTGCAAAGCGGCAATTGTCCTTTGCTTTTCACACAGAAAAAAGCTTGCCCTAAAAATATCCGTTGGTGAGGATAACATGGGAGTCCACGGTATAATTAGTGTCACCGGGGCTTGAATCTGCGATATAGATAATGTGTGGATTTGTGGGCTGCATCCACCCTCGTTTTAATGCCGGGTTTCCAGCACATCACAGCTGTGGCCATGTTGTCACACACGACATATCACGCTACAGTTGGCCGAGGAGGTGGAATCGATTTTGAAGTAGGTGGTTCAGTGGGGAGAAGGAAAGTCCTCTGGAAGAGAGGGTGGGCAGTTGGGGAGATAAGGGAGAGGACGAGAGAGGACGAGAGAGAGAGAGAGAGAGAGAGAGAGAGAGAGAGAGAGAGAGAGAGAGAGAGATGTTGTGGATAACTAGTTCAGGGCTGAAGGACTGGGCGGGAGTCATTTCCATTCTCCAGTGATACCACCTGGGTATCAACCGTGAACACCGGCTTCTACGAAATCATGGTAAGAGATCTTTTATTCTACAGAAGTAAATCAAAGTAAATAAAATAATAACTACAACATATTGATGTCCACTTCAAATCCACTTCAATTGGAAATTATTTAAGCTATAAAACATGCCCTATTATACCACTAAAATCCTTACTATGGATGCCTATTTCTGTCCAAATGTGAAGGACTTTTGTTTCATGCTCCAGAGTTCCTAACTGAATTGCGTGCCGGTGAGACTACCATGGAGAACAGCACGTCGTCCTCGGTCACCAACGACAGCTCCTCTCAGATGGACGGTCTGGGGGAGATGCCGCTGAAGTCTGTGGAGGAGCAGGTCGTCACCATCCTCCTCACCGTGTTCATCTGCTGCATGGGCATCGCTGGGAACATCATGGTGGTACTGGTGGTCCTGGGAACCAAGCACATGGTCACCCCCACCAACTGTTACCTGGTCAGCCTGGCCGTGGCGGACCTCATCGTCCTCCTGGCGGCGGGTCTGCCCAACATCTCCGACGTGGTGGCCTTCTGGATCTACGGCCACAGCGGCTGCCTGTGCATCACGTACCTCCAGTACCTGGGCATCAACGTGTCCTCCTGCTCCATCACCGCCTTCACCATCGAGCGCTACATCGCCATCTGCCACTCCATCAAGGCGCAGTTCATCTGCACGGTGTCCCGCGCCAAGAGGATCATCGCCTGCGTGTGGATCTCCACCTCCCTGTACTGCATCATGTGGTTCTTCCTGGTGGACACGGAGGAGGCGCTGTACGCCAACGGCGTGGTGGTGACGTGCGGCTACCGCGTGTCCAGGAACCTCTACATGCCCGTCTACTTCCTGGACTTCACCCTCTTCTACGTGGTGCCGCTGGCGGTGGCCACGGTGCTGTACGGCCTCATCGCCAGGATCCTGTTCATGAGCCCCCTGCCCTCCGACCTGAGCGACCGAGGGGGCGGCGGCTCGGTGCACCAGGGCCAGGCCAACAGCACCGCGCCGAGGCCCAGGAAGGGCATGGCGTCTGGGAGGAAGCAGGTAGGAAGAAGGGCGCGGCGCCCGTGAGCCGAGGTCACCCCGGACTCTAGTCTCTAGTGCTTTAATGAAACACGGCTGGCTGACATGAAGCTTAAGCTTATTCCTGCTCGCTTGTCAAACTCTTTACCTTTTTTAATCTGTAGGATTGTTTGTGAGTGATTTTTCTATCTCCCATAATCGTCTGCACTTTATAATTGTTTGTGTTGTCCATCACCAGTAAAGGAAATATAGTGCCGCCACAGACATAGTCACATTCTAAATGACAGGTGCATCGTTTGTATCCGACATTATAGGAAAACCATAACTTGTTAGGGTATGGTTATGGTTCGAGTTACGGTTCCCTTATCGTTAACCTTTCCCAGTTACTGTGAATCGTTGGACAGCGTATCCCACACGACCCTCTGCGTCTCTGCGTGTCTTCAGGTGACTAAGATGCTGGCCGTGGTGGTGGTGCTGTTCGCCCTGCTCTGGATGCCCTACCGCACCCTGGTGGTGGTCAACTCCGTGACGGACCCCCCCTACACCAACGCCTGGGTGCTGCTCCTCTGCCGCGTCTGCGTCTACTGCAACAGCGCCATCAACCCCGTCATCTACAACCTCATGTCGCAGAAGTTCCGCGTGGCCTTCAGGCGGCTCTGCGGGTGTGAGGGCGGTGCCGGCGAGGGCAAGGCGGCCAGTCAGATGCCGGTGTACTACAGCGTCATCAAGGACTTCTTGCCCGACAGCGGCGAGCCAATCACCACGCAGGAGGATCTGAGAGGCACGACGGGGTCGCGAAGTGCAGCCCCCCGCGTGAGCGAGCGTGCGCGGCATTAGGTGGCCGGTGGGATGTGTGCGATGTTGTGGTTGTTTTTGTCGATTATTGGTAAGATAACTGAATTAGCATTGGGGTTAGAATTTGGTGCATTCCTTCTTTGTGGAAAATTGATATTTACTGTGGATATTTATTTGATTTGTTGTTGTTTTTTTTGGTGATATTCTAATTGCCAAATAAACTTTTTCTATCTAGTTATATTCACATTTATACTATACTACATATCTACACTACACATGTATTATATACTATACACATTAATACATATGCTTAAAACTCAATCTAACCAATTAGGGATCATTATATACCGTATCTTACCATAGCAGAAAACAAATAAAGTATCCTACCAAGTGAATGCTGCCATGAGACATTGTGTCAGACATTACTGCAGACAATTATGTGAAGTTGTTATAATTTCATAAGGCACCTATATTTCCTTGCAGATCATGATGTTTTCGATGCTAGTTGAACATTTACGCTGAGCAAACCTTTGAATATAATATTTATATTATATTAAATATAATATAATAATTTCACAAAGCTTCGGATGGATAAAAACACAACAATCACACAACTGATTTCATTGAGCTCACCGTTAAATGTGGACGTTCTTACAGTCACCATGTTAGCATTCATTACATCCATATTAATGTAGCCAGATGCATCTTAGGTATTTTGATGTGTGCTAGTCTTTGTGTGAAGGCTTGTGTTGTGTTTCCTGTTGCAACGATTTTGTGTTGACTTTGAAAAATGTGTCATTATTTATTCAACTTTTGAAAACTGTATATTGTGACTACTCGTGAATACCAATGCTGAAATGGTATGTTATTTTGCTTATTGTCACTGTTTATTCAACTTTTGTCAATGGTGATTTGAAATTGGAATTAAAAGAGAAATGTACAGCACACCTTTTTCTTTAGTTTAGTTAAGTTCTGCCTTCCTGAAATATCCCATTCTGAAGAAGAACAAAATGGATCTGTTTTATTTGTGGCTACTGGGATACTTTAGATGAATGTGGGTTTGACTGAACTAGCTAGACCTAGTGGACGGAAGATTTTAATATATATTTAAAAAGATACGTTGCCTATTCATGAGAAAGAAACTCATGTAGTGTTATTGTTGTTAGGCAATCTACTGGACAGAGATTCAGTACAAATCAAGTTGAACATTGACATGTTAGTCTAGACAATTTAGCCAATATTAGGGAGAGAAATGTCACATAACACTAATATTTAGCTCATCTAAACAATAGTGGGAGAAGTTATTAATGCAAACATTTATTTGTAACTTATTTATGAAAAGATTAGGGGGGAAAAAATCAACATCACGACAAAAAATCACCATAGAAGGTCCACTTTCCGAGGGTTAGGAAACGTGCTAACATACAAAAATGTGACAATTGTTATACACCCACCATCCTCGGTCCTGAGTCATCCTCGCTGGCTGTAATTCTGTGCAAAGTAAGTGGTATTGCTAAAGGGCTATATGTCACAGACAGAGATCCCAGATTTAAACCGTGTGCTTCAGAGGAAAGACAGTAACGCAAGGTCTAAACTTGTTCTGTCACCAAGACAATCTGGCTTCATAAATACAGCATAAGTATAACAATACGGCAATGTATAACAATAAGGGAAGCGTATTGATGTGTGAAGCCCCCACAAGGGATATACACATGTCAAAACAGTCCTCACAGCATACGCCAGGGTATGCAAGGTTTCCTGGATGGGAGGAAACCTTGTTTGTGAGTCTTATTATAGAGCTTCTCCTGGTGGAACAAAAAGCAGCAGCAGTGCAGGCCTACTGTTTCTGGACAATAGTCATTATGCATTGAGGGCTGCTTCTGCTGATGAGAGCACATGATCCGTGTTGAACAACCTGTGTCACCCATATGCTGATGAATTATGCATAGGGTTGTTTGCTCTTCAACAGTCTGCGCACGCACCCATTGTTAAATATAATTTAGAACAACATGAAATGCAGACTGTTGCAGAGCAGTTATGGAAATCATTAAATATCCTTGTTTGGAAGAAACTGGCGAGTAAATCATCATATTGGTCACTTTACAGAAAATGCCTTAGCAACAGTTTGTAATGTCACAACCTATGCATGGACACAAATCATATTCCCGCCTCTCGAGTATCAACTGCAGACCTACATTTCAATTATAGACTGTACACATCACCAGCTCTGGCAGACACTGCACTGTGAAACTAATATTTGTTTGTACAGCAATTATTATAACTTTTCTTTGAGTAACTGTCAGACAGGCCAACCGCCGCAGGAAGTAGCACATCTTTAGCATCATGGGATTATGTAACACTTCTGTAGCAATGGCAGAGCAGCCCATTCAGACGGATGTCTTACTAACTTCTACTCCGTGCTTAGATAGCTTTTAACATATTATGGTCCGTTTCACGCATCAATAACTGCATCCGCAATGCAAGCCTTCTTCAGCCATTGGTCTAGATGTTTGAATGTAATTGTAGCAAAGAACAAATAATTAAGCTTAGTAATCAGGCTCTAGCCAGAATCATTTGCATGTGTATGTAGCATACACATCACTTAAGTAAAATACAAGTCAATGTCATGAAACACAATGTACTTTACTAAATACAAAATATCATGAACCTAATGATGTTCATTGGATTTGTCATTCTTTTTTGGTCATTCTACACAATTGTACATGGCCTCATGCATGTTTTATTAGCATTACAATGCTGATTTGATGTGGGATAGGAGGAGGGGTTGCTAAGAAACGGTGGTCAACGCAACAGATTTCACACTCAGCTCTCGAGTATTCATATACATTTATGCAAAGACCCTCCTCTTCTACCCTCTAGAACCATCGCCCTCCTCTTTTGCTGCCACACAGCAGGAAACACACTCAGTTCTAGGAAGTTTGCCAGCTACCGATCCGAACAACCTTTCTGCCCTTAGGGCTTCTTCAACATCAACAATACATACAGGCACTGTTTCTTATGAAGGCTACACCCTAGTTACACATCTGTTGGTAATTTGACAGTCATATTCTACCATTAGGGTGAGAAAAACAATCTACAGGCCTTCGGCGAATCAAAACTCTTTAACCCACAGTGACAGGAAACACAGCCAATCCATCAGTAGACGTAAGGTGACAAGAAGCAGAATATATCAAATCTGATTCAAATGTTATGCATATACATTTTTATATTCAAATTTACAAATATAAATATGTTTCTGATATATTTACAGAAAAATAAAAAGATGAACATATCCTTTAAATTACAGCTACTGCTATACTTTAATTAATAAATAGAAGCTAATAAGTGCTGAGTGTGAGTTATTCTATTGCAGAACACAGAAAAGCTCAGTCAGATTTATCAACATAGGAATTATTTTTAGCCGCTCTTTAGAAGAGTAAAAATAACCATGATTCACTCAAAACGTGTCCTGATCAAACAGACATGTGTTTGGAAGCTTCAACTGATGTACCAAACTTCCCTGTTACATTTTAAAACATACCTTCGATTATGTTCAGTACACTAAACTGTCACACAATCTCAATCTATGCTGCCATCATAAAGTATGATTAGAAACATGATACCAATAGTTTTGCATAATTACAATATATATCAGCTATGGAAAAAAAAAAAAAAAAAAACATGAACATAATTCATGTATCCACTCACGGTAAATGAGTGGTAAATGTAGATGTGCAGTGCATCTTTTTGGTAGGAAGATCAGGATGTAGGCCAACATAAGATCAAAGATGCAAAAATAAAATGCTACTATCAATAACTGTGCTATGCATGACAAAGAATATGTTCAAAAGTCATTGAAAGTACCATTCAGGGGGTGATTTTTGTGTCAAAGCCAACCCATCAATATGTTAATTGTATATGGTAGCTACATCAGTGCCTTCACACAACAAAAACGCCCACAGCTTCCAACTTTTCTTCAAAACTGCATCTAGTTCCTCTATTCCCGTCAGAATGACCGAATGTCCCCATAGACCAGGCCCTGCTGTTCCTACCTGAAGAGACTGAATCACATCCCTGGCAAACAACTACAGCGTAAACAGCTGTGCACTGTCAAAGGAGTACTGTTTAACACTCAATCTCTGTCTACTACAACCTGAGTACTGTTTAACACTCAATCTCTGTCTACTACAACCTGAGTACTGTTTAACACTCAATCTCAGTCTACTACAACCTTTGTGCTCAATGAATTGATCCCCTCCCATTACCTGGACAGCGGCTGGGGAACTCAGGCTCACTTGTAGAGCTCTGCCCGTCACATTGGAGTCCACTGAACTCTCCAAGGCTGTCAGGCCGTGGTGGGGGTCTTGCTGCTGTTTGTTAAACCGCTTACAATGGTAACGCATAGTCTAGTTTCAAGCTGCTTGTGTTTAAGACTGAGTGAGTAAATCCAGTCTGTTGTATCTTTGGTTATTGCACACCGAAACCAAATCATATTTTTTTTACCAAAGTCATCCTAAAGTACGACATTGGTTGATTTTAACCTCCCTGTCGTTGACCTTTCTAATGCTTATGCTTTAGAATCTCTTAACCTTAAAGGGTTTTTTAATCTGTAAAGCACGTGTCTGTCTCCACACACAGAAGATGGAGGACTCTTTGGTTTCATTCTACATCCCAACCCCAAAAGTGGAACACCAAATTCAGCACACAACAGCTCACCCCCTGCCTACTACATTTATGATCTGGTCAACAACTTGAACCATCTTTGTCACGCCACACTAGACACCATTGCTCCTTTATCTGTTGGGCAGGATCAGCTGCTGAGCCATCCCCCTGGACTGAGGATCCCAGCCTCAGCGCAGAAGGAGACTGGCGGCAGGCTGAGCGCTGTTGGAAGAAATCCAACTAGCAGTATAAAGACCATTGCTCTCTTTTAAACAATTCAATCAAGGCTGCAATTTTATTTTACTTTTTATTTGCCTATTCTATTCAATAAATCACTGTGAACAGTTCCAATCCTATGTTTCTGTTCAAGACTATTGCCAGCCTCGTTAGCCTTGCTCCCCCCACAGCTCCGATGACGTGCCCAGATGACTGTGAGATATTGTTCTAATTCTTCACTGATTATATAAAGACTATCAGACACACGACCCTGCCCTGTCTCCCTCTCCTCTTCAGTAGCATTGGACGTCCTGCTCTCCCGTCTCATTTTATCTCTATTTCCATGCAAGACCTCCATGACACCCACATGCATTTATCCTCCGGTCCCCTAGTCGTGACCCCTTCACTGTTCTGTGAAGTCCTGTCCAGTACTGCACCATGTCTGCTCACCATTATGAATTAATCTCTCATAAGTGCCTGTGGCCCTGTCTACATAGCTCCATTGCACCGAGACTGTAACCAATGGCAGTCTGATGCATGCAGATGCAGGTGACCACGCCATCCCTTATTTGATATCCTTCGTGTTGGGGAAGGCTTATCAGGAAGCACCCTAAATTGGTCCCCCTCTTACCTCTGCAACCGAACGATGTTCTAACGATGAGTAACTTTGTCTCTTCTCATGCCCTCTGTCTTGTGGTGTACTGAAAGGTTCAATCCTTTCCTCCCTGTACAAGCTTCCCTTCGGCCACATTAGCCATTTTGATGGCATCTCCTACCATCTCTTCGATGACATCCAGCTGTACCTATATTTGAATACAAAATACTCTGCTAATCTGTCTCTTCTTCAGAACTGTCTGCTTGCAATCCAGGACTTGATGGCTATCTATTCATTGCAGCTAAACTCTTAACAAAATAATTTATTATTATTCGGGCCTGAACCAATACTGAGTAGCATTCATCCTTGCATTGACCAAATTGCCTCCTCCATGAAGCTGACCTCCAAGATGCCAAGTGGCATCCTCTTTTAAGTGCCCTCAGGAGCTCTCGGCCCCTTCGACTCTCTGGCCAGTCTGGACTCCAGCCAGACTCAGGACCAAAGAGGACCGTTTAGCACCTTCTCTGTAGCCGCCTTCCCCCTCCAAGATGGTCTTCTCTTTCTGTTGAGGGTTTTAAAAAGCTTCTCAGAACCCGTTTGTTCAGACAGGCTTTTTAACAGCACTGGGAATCGATTTCTTCTTTCCCCTGGTTTTCACTGCTGTATGTTTAGGCATTCCCTGTTCTTTCAGCGTTGTTTGTTATGGTGTTGTTTATTATGTATCGTGATTTTTATTGTTATGCATCCTTTCTGTCAAGCACTCCATAACTTTTTATTCGAAGAGGTGCTATATAAATAAAACCTGCTTACTATCAAAAAGTATGTGTACGTTAAGGAATAGCCTTCAAAATATAAACTATATTTTTTATATAGGCTCTGTTGACATCAGCCTGAGATATTTTTAATCCACAGTCAATATCCGCACCCTTGTCTTACCCTGCAGGCCTCGGTTGAGAAACACACAAACCTATCATTTACAGAAGCAAAATACCCACTCGTGATCAATAGTCTTGGCTTTCCAATGAAAGGAGCGATAAAGAATCCACCAGTGACACCACTATGGAATTGATTGCATGCTGTGCCAGCACTGGGCCACCCAGAGTGTTGTAAAGATCCATGTAGTATACAACTCTCCACAGGGAGGGCTGGAGGTTACATTAAGCTACAACGACAACGAAAACACTTGTTTCGCCTTTTTTGAGAGAGTTTTTCTGGTGAAGTCCATCACATTCATCTTTCCACTGAGTTAATGACCTGAGGTAGGCTAGAGGGAGAGAGACATTTTCCCTATACTGAAGGTTCAGCTCCCTATAATTTGGGTCCAGCCAGTAAGTCTAACGTAAGTTGTCCTTGCATTTCTTCCCTTTAGCTGGGACAACTATGATATTTATTTCAGTTGTGTTTGATAGCTCAAAACATTGAGTTAGATATCGACATGTGGACAATGTTGACATGGAGAATAAAGGTATTAGTTGTCCGTTTGAGTTTTACTCTTGTAATTTTTGTCTTATTATGTAACGCTTATTTTAGTATTTAGAAAAAGATAACACAAATACAGCCCTGCTTTTAAAGGTTGACGGTCCAAACCCTCGTGATGGGCTGTGCGTCTGCAGGACTAGGCAGTGAACTCACTGGCAGATGCATAGACTGCAAGCTGTTCCTCTTTATTGTGACTCTCAGCAAAGAACCTTAATTCTGCATGACAGCTCAATTTCCCTCGTTATTCCAACGTTATTATTGCAGTTCAGTATCCCCATGTGGCCATTAACTACTGTCATTATTAATCTGGTATTTCACCCTGACATTTGTTGTGGTGTTTGCGCGACCATTAACTGATCGAGTCTAGTGAGCCTCCTTGGACTGTCGGGCAACATTCAGGGTTTGACGCGGGGAGCGCTAGTTTCTATTTTTTTATGTGCTTATGGAAACTTTAGTCATACCTATTATATTCTTTGGAAAACGGAAAGACATGCTAGAATTTTGAAATATGGGAATATAGAGACACCTAGTGGTGGCTAAAGGTAGGTATTACAGCCAACGGTGTAAACAGGCCTTCAAAGATCACTTTCTTCACCATCAAATCCCCCTGTACCAAATAGGTTAATATTGTATATGTATATACAAAATAAAAAAATTAGCAAATAATAATTTTGGATAAACACGATTATTGGGCATAACGAATTTATATTTGAGAGTGGCGATACCAGCGCCCGGTGTGTTTTGGTTGCTTTATTTACGTGACATAGTAACTGTAATAATATTACCTAAATTATATTAGTAACACGTTATATTACTTCGTTACTGCTAAAAGTAATATATTACCTGTAACGCGTTACTTTTGTAGCGCGTTACCTTTGTAGCGTGTTACCCCCAACACTGGTTAAACCGACACCTAGTTACATCTACAGCTAGTATGTAAGTCAGTAAGTCATTAGAAAGAGGTCAATGAGTAGTTAAAATTGTTTATTTGATTCTTCGTCCTAACATCAATCTCTCACGCACGCACACACACACGCACACGCACACACACACACACACACACACACACACACACACACACACACACACACACACACACACACACTCATGCGCACAAAGTGTCTGATGTTTGTTTATTTATGTGTGTGTGTTTGTGTGTGCATGTGTGTGTGTGTGTTTGCTAGGTGTGTGTGGTGCATGTGTAAACGAGCATACAGCATACAGTATTAATGAGTCAATGTGCATGTGTGTGTGTGTGTTAATTGATATGTATCAGGTAAAGATAGACTGCAAAGAACACACCTAACTTGGGGCAAACCAGCGGTCAGGACACTCTGGTAGCATTCAGAAGGTTCTGGGTTTGATCCCTGAGGTCCACGGCCTGTCTGTGATCCCCGTGGTGAGGGAGAAGGATTCCTTTACCTGCTTGGAAGACATGCATCTCTGTGTTCTCTGCTACACATGGGCCACCATGAAGACATGGCAAACTGAAGGTCCTCTTGTCATGTCCCATTGTAAGAAGGAATGCATGGAATCCAACGCAGTCTCACTCCGAGTTCGTCAAAAATAAACGCTTTTTTGGGGCTTTTGGCGTTAACTGCTGACGCCAAAGGGTGTCCTTGTGCGTCTTCATTTGACGCAGGGGGTTTTCAACTCATTACAATGTGATAAGTGCGTAACCCTAACCCTAACCACTACTACCCTAACCCTAACCCTAACCACTACTACCCTAACCCTAACCCTAACCCTAACCACTACTTTTCCCTGGGCGTCAGATATCGCCGTGGAGGGATTTGAAAGGGAGTTGAAAACCCCCTGCGTCGAATGAAGATGCACAAGGACACCCTTTGGCGTCAGCAGATAACGAAAAAAAGCAAGCGTTGATTTTTGACGAACTCGGAGTGAGACTGTGTTGGTTTGTGTGTTTTATATGGTTGTGGTTTTTATGTGGCCTTAGCCCGGGGCTCCACTGAAAATACTGCGTTGTGTGGCCGTAAGAGTCTCGGTGATCTCGGATCCAGCAGTGCTTTCATGTTGTAGCAGAACTTCTGCTTGTGTGTTCTACAATGGTGCTTTCATTTAGTTTCACTCACTTTCTTCATTTCATTGTCTCTTTTTCTCTGATCTACAGAGGCCAATATCGGTTCTGAAGACAGCTCCCTGTCTGATGCTCTGGTTTTAGATGATGGTACGTGTCTATCCCCCCTCCTGTGAGAGTCTTGCAACATCCACATCTCTCCTGAGAGACGTGGATGTTGCCTGCTGTCTTGCCTCCGAAGATCATAACAACAATTTATTTCTGTACTACAATGAACAGCAGAACTGTGTATTATCAACCCTTACCCACAATGCTGCCTGTTTATCTTTCTGTCCTCCTTGTTTTATTTGATTTACAGATGACTCCCAGGTCACGGGTACCCCCACCTTCTCCCCGGTGGCGTCCCCACACAAGGGCCTCCCACCCCGGCCGCCGTCCCACAACCGGCCCCCTCCGCCGCAGTCCCTGGACGGCCTGCGTCACCTGCACTACACGCGCATGGACTACGACAAGTCCCCCATCAAACCCAAGATGTGGAGCGAGTCGTCGCTGGACGAGCCCTACGAGAAGGTCAAGAAGCGCTCGTCCCACGGCAGGTGAGGCCCCGGTGGAGCCGGGGAGCCGATTGTGTCCGTACAACTGCGGTCCCCCCGGAGCAGGGTTCATGTTGCTGCACACATTGTTGCAGACCGTTTTTACCCTTTTGGAGTGTTAATAACAAGGCAGCCAAACACAAGTTATTAGTTTTTGAAATATTACTGAATTGTATATATTTATCTATCTATATATAGATATATAGATATAGATATATAGATATAAAGATTCATATTGACATTTGTATGTTTATTATCTTTTTGTATCTATTGGTATTCTGCTAGACAATAATAGAGTCGATAAAAAGAAATAAAGACAATACATTTAAGTTGACTTAGCAGTTGTGGTCACCGCCTCAGCGATATCATTGTTTTGTTTATTTGTCCATTACGCACTTTTTGTGATTTCATTCATGATGCATTATTCACGAAGCCTTCTCGCCCCTCCTGTTCCTCGCTCGTCCCTGGTCCCACTCGGGCCTCTAGCCACAGGCGTTTCCCTAGCTCGGGCAGCACAGAGCCAGGGGGCAGTAACTCTCTCCAGAGTAGCCCCATCCGAAGCCTCCCCCACTGGAACTCCCAGTCCAGCATGCCCTCCACCCCAGACCTGAGAACCAGAGCCCCCCACTACGTACACTCTACCAGGTCAGAGCCCCCTGTCACCGCCTAGAAACACACAGGAGATAGAGAATGCATAGAGCATGCTTTCAAGAATGCATGTACCTAATTGACACTGTCTTGCATTCCGGGACATGCTTGTCACTGCATAGCTGTGATGCATCATGGCAAAAGCGTTACGAGGCATTTGTCTTTAAAGATATCTTAAAGAGACAATGGATGACGAATGTCCTTATTGTGAGTTGATTTGGGTAAATGTCAATATTACTGATCCATCGGGGGAGTACAGACATAGAGCACATGAAGTTAAGAACTATCAAACACAAATACATTTGATTTCATTTGATTTGATACTTTGAAAAGGATGTTGCTGAGATGATATAGTGAGATTAAATCATTCATGAACCGGGCACGAGCGATAAGTAAAAGACTGATCTGACCAGAAGTCTGTCTCGTTCAGAAGTGTATTAAAGTGCAAGTGAAGATTACATTACAAGCAACAAAGGCATGAGGCAACATGCTCTATACAAAGGTAAATGACTTAGGCGACATCAGCTTTAGATCATCTATGTGTGTGTATGCGTGTGTGTGTGTGTGTGGACTTCATGTCTAAAATAGACATCATGTACATATGCCATTAACAATGCATGTCAATATATAGCCTACATCCAATGTATTCTCAGTTGTAGCCCAGCTAAATACATACCTAAGTGATGTAATGTAAAGAGACACGTTCCTAACCTGTCCCCCTCCCTCCCTCCCTCCCCAGGTCTGTGGACATCAGCCCCAGCCGTCTGCACAGTCTGGCTCAGCACTTTAG
>OMKX01056239.1:0-11597 GCA_900302425.1 Brosme brosme
GGGGTGTTCAACCTAACATATTTATAAGATGCATGCAGTACAACATGAGCAGCGAATGAGACTGACCATTCCATTCTCTACCCTGTATTCATAATAGCATCCAGCACATTGTAAGGAACAGGGTATAGGAAATAAAATGACCAAAAATTGTTACTAGACCATTCCTTCCCTCCATTGAAAATAGCCTCCAATCTAAAGTCCTTTTTTCCCACAGCGAGAGCACCATTTTGTTCATTCAAAGTAAGTGACGTCAGAGATTGGCAGACATAGATACACAAGGAAAGACTCTTGCGCCACAAAAAAAGGCATCTTCTCTGAGAAAATCATAGAATGTGCATGTTTTAAAAATGGTAAATAGGACACTTCAACAGCTTAAACTGTAATACACTTTTCGAGAACTTAACAAAAACAAAACCAACGGCTTAAAATCACATTTTGGGAGACAAGGCTTAATATATTCATATTCTCCTCATGCCAAATTCATGCATTTCTCTACCAATATGGCACATTTCCCACAAAACTGGTCTTTAATCGTGACTACCTTTCAATCGTGTGTTGAACCCCATTGGATTCATGATACAAACAAGCTTAATAGCAAAAAACATTTGGCAATTGTTTGAGCAGAGCAAGAGGAGAGTACGTGAATAGAATTTCTCGAGGAATAGAGCATTAAGACTTAAATAAGCAAAATTCTGTACAATTATTTTAAAACCAACAATAAATATTTCTAATATATATATATAGGTCATCCTCAAATACAAGGTCAACTTCTATACGGTGTGGAAAAGCTAGGGAGACGGGATTTGGGCATCAGATAACACTTAAAGAATCCTCTTATTTATCTTAAAATGTGACATTAAGGCTAAATTGGGAGTAAATAAAAGCAATGAATTTGGAGTTTGACAGAGCTCACTACAAAACCAGGTTCACGCTAGGCAAGCTATCGATGGCCAGGTGCTAGGAAGCTAAGCAAAGCTATGCTATAGTTGGGTGGGCAGTGTTGACTGCTGACTAGGTCTGCTTTAGCGTAGTGAAATGGTCGGGCTGGAAACCACAAATTGTGCATAGAGGGTGAAAAGGTTTAATGAAGGGACGAGTGGTAATTATGGGCTAGCGTAATGAATCTAGATACAAATTTGTCTTTAAAAACGGCTACACTTTCAATTCTGTGTTGAAATTCTTTAATATTTGGCAAGTGACAGAAGTAATATCTTTCAGGCAGCTAGGGGGGCTAAGACAGGCCACATAAACTGCATCGTACTTTGGGAGCTAACGTTTTAGGAGGGCTTTATGAGGTGGCAGTGGATCGTCTAGGTGGCTTTAGTTTGAGGGCAAAATGAAATCATATCGATTCATCTTCTCGATGGTGGGAGTGGGGATGGGTTGTCAAACACTAACCTAAAAGACAAATTGTTCACTTACAGAAGAGAAGAGTGTCGTAGTGGAAGTAGTAGAAGTGGTGGTAATAGTAGTTGCCAGATACTGCTCTGCTCAGGGCTGTATGGGGCAGGCTATAGCTGCCTAATAGGGGGAAGGTGCAGGGTCTCCAGTGCACTGTGGTAGAGATCAGTCAGCGCACGCAACATCCGCAGACGACAGAGCATCTGGTTGAAGAGGTGAGGCAGGGGCTCCTGGAGGGAAAGGAATCACACAAATAGATTTTAAACAATCAAGCCCATCAGGGTTTGCTACAAATCGAGGCCAAAATGATGAAAACAGTCAAGTTGCTTTTAACTTATTTTCTTTCCCAACAGAGCTCTGCCGAAGACGAGGTCTCCCGCCGCAGCAGAACAAAACCGTCCTCCAAGACACGGAAGGTTTTCAAATGTTCCTAAATCCAGCTTTACTCTGCATTGTGCAATTATTTTACCTAAGAATGACTTGAAGGAGCAGGTAGGAATTATGCATGAGGCAGTGACCCTTGAATGCATCTGTATCATATGGAATAGATAATGGTTCAGTAACAGTAACTGTTTATTTTTTTCGTAGTGGCTGTATGCAGGGACCGTAGAAGACTCACCCCAAGGACGTGGACTCTGTTGTAGTATGAGCTGAAGTCTTTACTGAGGGACACCAGGAACTTGCAGACCTGATGGACACAGAGTTCATCAATAGTTCAAATCAATAACCCTCATCAATATCCTCAACTTGCTCGACGTGATCTCTAATGACGTATTTTAACAAATACATCCCATAATTGTAATCTGACATGAAAAGAAAGTGGAACTTTAAATGTCTTCTTCCCCACAACAAATTATATGGATTAACTTTGGATATAATGTGTAGTAACGTCCATCTTCCACTGACCTGTTCAGTCTTAATGTTAACTCTGGCGCCTCCCCCCTCAAAGTCCAAAGACTGTCCTGATTGGTCCAGGAGCTCAGAGAATGGGATGAGGTAATTGAAGAGGAGAAGCCACTCACCCTGTCAATCAAACACAAAGAAAATGGGCTGAGGTTGATAAGCGTGACATCCCGATATGAAAACAACCGACAAACAAAACAAATAAATAATGGTGAATATTCTGGAGAATACGACACAACCAGAGACTTTAAAAGTTGGAGTACCTCTTCTTTAAGAGCAGAGAAATCAAGCTGTGAAGCTTCTGGTATCTCTGGATACAGTCCTGTAGAAAAGAAAAGAAAAAAAAAATCAGAAACTCTATCAATTACCTCATGTCCACACTGCCCCCTAGAGGCCACCGGGCAAAGCGCAGGAAGGGAGGAAAACAATGTTTACTATCATTTAGCCGACGCTTTTATCCAAAGTGATAGTGAGAGTTCAGCTACAGGTCATTAAGGAGCACGTAGAGGTTAGGTATTTTGCTAAAGGATGCCTACAAATAGGTTGCAAATATTCGTGATCGAACCTTGTACCTTTTGTTTGAGTGTGAAACACTTCTCCTCACCTTTTTCCACTCCTCTCTCATAGCTGTCGAACAGCGTGTGCAGTCTGGCACAGTTATACATCACAAAGACCCCGCCCCTCGGCCCCTTGGTGGACACGCCCCCTTCCCTCTGGACATCCAATGTGACCTGTGGAGACAGCCGTCAAACATAGCAGGGCTCCACTGCGGTTGGTGGAACAGGGATGACAGACACAGACACACAGACACACACACACACACACTTTACTCACAGGACTGGTGTGCACGGTTGACAGCAGCTCGAAACGGATGGTGGCAGAGGTCATGACCCTGATGATGTCATCCCAGGTCTGACCTGTGGCGAGAAATGACATGTCACATGTCACATGAATTATCTTCATGTTTAGCTAAATACGGTCTTCAGCAGTCGACCGGCCAGGTAGCCACCGCTAACATAATGGCCGCTAACCCATGTACAAATACACAAATACACTAAAAGCACTGTTTATGTGATCATGTCGAATCTTTTAAGGGTATAATAATTCAGCACAACACTATAAACATTTTCAATCAAATTATAACATTGATGAATTGATGTAATAACTAGTTCATCTCTAGCCTGTACTATGTGAAAGGTGCCAGGAATGGCTCACGACATGCATCTAAATCACAAATCACTATAAGTCGCTTTGGATGAAAGCGTCTGCTAAATGACTTAAATAGTAAATAGTCTCCTTCTTGACTCTACAAGTAAGATAATATGCCTTATTAACCTAGTGGCCATCTTGGTTCTAAATGGTAGCTGGGTGGGGAAACTGAATGTGTTATCCAGATTGAGTTTCCCCCACATGTACTAGCTTTGGTTTCTATGTTGGATGATGGTAAGACTAACACACACACCTTCCACTTGGTCCCCATACTTCATCTCTGAGGCATCCTTCATCTGCCCTCTTCTCAGCCTGCAGGAAGAGGAAGTCAGCGGCGTCCCGTCAACAAACACAACTTCCGTTCGCAGCCTACCCGTTTCAGAGATCTGTCTTTCTAATAAACAACCTCCTCTTTCTCTGAAACAACCTCCAGCATCACTCTTGAATCTATTTCAGACCCCACCCAGTCTTCCTGTGTAAAAGCCACTCCCAGTATGACCAGTCTATCGTCTATATCTCTCTATAAAGCTATGTGTCTCAGGGAAACTATATGTTTCATATGGCTGGCCAAAAATGACCCGTCTCACAGAAACACATCCTTCCAAAAATTATAGTCGAACAGAGTACAGTAGTATATAGTAAAGTAGAGCAGAATAGAGTATAATAAAGCATTCTACAGTTGAATAGAATATAGTAAAGTAGTATAGTACAGTACAGTAGAATAGAGTATAGAACAGCAGAATATAGTATAGTACAGTAGTGAACAGTGGAATAGAGTATAGTACAGTAGAGTACATTATAGTACTGTTGAATAGAGTTTAATATGGTAGAGTACAGTAGACTATAGTACAGTGATTAAATAGAGAAGTCTTACTGGAGGTACTGTGCAGCGGTGAGGTTAGTCCCAGGTGTCTTCACAGGCCCACACACCACATGTCTCTGAGGAAACACAACAACAATAACAACAGGAAACAGCAAGTAGAGAGAGCTGGAAACAGTTTCTGTCTGACTCATTGATTTTTGTCAATTTTGTATGTACGCTTTACATTTTGTGTGCGTGTGCAAGTTACTTGTGTGCATGTGTGCTACCTGTGTGTGTGTGGCTCCTGCAGCTCTCCACAACATGGCTATCTGTTGCTGACGGAACTCATCCTGACAGGACGTCACGTGCAGCGCTGTTGCCGTGGTTTCCTTTTTAGACAAAGCAGGACGCGTTGGTGCACTTAGAAATCTTTCCAGTTAGCTGTGAACTTAAAAACCATGGTCCAAGACGATATTGTTTTTCCAAGAAACCAGGTCAAATAAACAGTGCACTGCACGTGTTTGTGTGTGTGTTACCGTGCAGTCGGCTGTAGCATGGTCCAGCTGTGCCAAGTGGGACACACTGTCTCGCTGTACTGTAAAAACAAACAACAGTTACTATAACTCACTCCTTTTCACGCCCTCTGCTCTTGCTAATGCTGGGTACACACTGGACGATTTTTCATATTTAGAAAACGTGAGGGACCACACACCTAAGGATAGTTTAAGATACGTTTAAGTGCTTTTTTTTTTAAGTGTCAGGAGGAACTAGCTATGCTAGCTTTTGCAATCGTTTTTTCGGAAAATTGTAAACGAAAAAATGAGAAGACAGAAGTCGTGCAGACGGCTTCGTTCAAAATGGATTGTACAGGTTGCATCGTGAATTGTTATGATTACTTGATGGATGGTTGGTATTACGTTAAGCCAGCGTGGCTGTCAATTGCCTGCATCCTCGGCTGTCGATACTTAACCATTACAAATATATAATGTATCATTTTTACATTTGTACTTTATACACTCTGTCCATGAGCAGGTAGGGGTTTAGCGATCTTGCCTAAGGATGCCTACATAGACTGCAGACATTAAGTTCAAACTCAGAACCTTCGGCGGGGAACACCCTATCAACGCGACTATCCTACATGTGAGATCCATGTGACTGACTGGCTGAACGAATGAATGAGTGAATTAATATGTATGAATTACTGCATAAATGAATGAAAGAATGAGCAAATGAATGAATGCATGAATGAACGAGCGGATGAATGAGTGAATGCACTCTTTGCTCACCTGTGCAGGTGCCCAGGCTGGGGTCATAGCCCGCCAGCCCCTCTTCCTGGAACACCCTCTTCAGGTTGACCCTCAGCGCCCCGTCCTTCTCTCCTCCACCCTCCTCCTCCTCCTCCGTCTGGCTCCCCCTCCCCCCACCGCCCCCCCCGCTGCTCCTCTGGCCTGGCTCGTCCTCCTCCCGGTAGGGGGACCCCACCAGTGCCTCCTGTACCTTCTCCTCCCGCTCTGCGCCACTCCAGCTGGCCGGCACCGTCGGCCAATCGACGCCCAGCGTGTGGAGGAAGGCCACGATGTCACTTCCCTCTGGGAGCACGGGGCAGTAGGACACGCTGAACCTGGGGCGCGGGAGGTACGGGGCAGAGGCTCGTGACCTCGGGTGCCACCTTGTCACCTTGTCACCGTGCTGCCTAGTGCCCATGCTACCTCGTCCCCTTGCTGCCTTGGCACCCTGAGAACTTGCTGCCCTGTACCCTTGCTGCATGGTCACCTTGATACCTTGTCACACTGCTGACCTGTCACCTTTCTGACTTGTCCCCTTGATACCTAGCCACCCTGTCGCCTTGATGCCTTGTCACCTTGTCCCTTTGCTTCTTCCCATTAGCAATATCATCGTGGTTATCATCATCATCAGTCAATATTATCTAGCCTCCAACTCACCCTTGTCTTCTCAACAGCGCCCCCGTGTGGTCGGCCACCAGAATGGTCCTCAGCTGACCCAGCGTCAGCGTCGCGGGAGAGGGTGCGTTGGGCTTAGGGTGCAGCGCGGGGCAGTTGATCACCACGCGGCCCTGCCTCTGCACCGAGGGTTTCATGTACTCGCTGGCGCCGCCCGCCAGGACGGCCCCGAAGGACGCGGCGCGGTCCACCCTCAGCCGCAGCCCCTCACCCATCACCTCGCCTCCCGCCAGGGGGAGGACCCCGCCCCCGCGCAGGGAGAGAACCCTGGACATGACCGTGGGGGGTACCTGGGGGAGGAGGGATGGAGAGCGAACAGACATATAGGTGTGCGTTTCAATCAGGTTCCCCTCATCCTGTCTGTGTAGGTAGGTGCAGAGGTGGAGGTGGTGTGAGGGCAGACAAAGGGGGAATGTGCCAGCGTTAGCTATATGTCCCTGGTACACCAAAATCTACATGCTATGACCTTGAATTACCAATGCCAACGTTTGTTCAAACAACACAGCGGCGACATTAAGTTAGTGGTGACAAAAGAATACATGAAAGACGGATGTGTTTTGGTTTTAACATTGTACAGACTGAAAGTATTAAAACACATTCATCAGTTGGGGTGCTTTTACAAGTCCAGCTGACATAGCCATCCGTCAGCTATGATGGGGGAAATGCTCTCTCCATTGCTACGCAAGTCGAGATATGAGCACGACATGAGACTGCACAGTGGACACCACCTGCATTTGAGTCGTTTCTAACAGTGAATTTGATGGCGGGTCAATATGATTACAGATCATACATAAAGGCTTGACTATTAAGAAGAAATTAAAAAGGTGTTATTCTCATTGGCCAAAATCACAGAAAGGGGTTTCAAAATTAAAGGGTAGTGTATACAAATATGTTTTAAAGGGGTGGGGGGCACACCTAGGCTAAACCACAGGCACATTATATTTATGTTCGAGTGACAAAACAGTGTGATTGTATTAAATAGGTAACCTACAGATAGGTAGGCCTATACAGAACCAAGCAATGAGCTCCCACATAACCTTACATCATCTAATACTATAATATAGCAAATGTAGGCCATTTCGGGTTAGAACAGACGAAATACTAATCATCCACCACTTTTAAGTGCCAACAGTGGCCGCACACATAAACAGCTCGACTTGTTTGCCTTGCAGCGGTGCGTGTTATTCTGACCCATATTGTAGCCGTCATCCAGGGGTCTATAATTGATGCCGCGGGCGGGCGCTGTTCGGCCGGGCGCGATGTTGCAATGTCAACGCTCTTAAAGTCAACCATGGAGACTCAATAACCGTCACGTTACTTTCCATTAATCATCATTGCGAACCTGTTAAATGACTTTATTTCGTCATTCGCTAATCCTGGCCGAGATTGTAACACGTCAAATGAGAGAGGGGGGAGTGGGGGGGGAGAGAATCACGTGTCTACATGTCAACAGTAGTGTCGTCCCGTGTTGTCAACTGAAGGGGTGATCAATCGGTGCTTTACAAATATTTGCCCGCAATAGCGCTGTAAACATGCGTCAAATCAAACTTAAATTGAACGCTGAATTCCAACGGACAAGTCATGACACCCACCTGTCCGTCAGCATACAGCGTGTTGAGCATCGTGGTCGGCGATAGGAAATCTCGGTTCCGCAGGTTTTTGGCGCTGCTCTCCTTGAACCATAGCTTGTCCGCCGGTTCGCCCCCACATTTGTCCACATCGCCCTGACCCCGACCGCTGTTGGCGCCGGGAGCATTTGGACGCTTCCCACGCAGCGCAAAGCTCAGCGCCTGCACGGTTGGGGTGATCCGGAGAGGCGACGACTCCTCGATGTTCTCCATCACGGCCACATTAAACAATAAACAAGTCAGATTGTCGGGATTATATGCAATCACAGGCTGCTCGTAAGACGATATATCAGCTGTTATGGATGTAGATGGCTGTTATGGTTCAAAACAAGCGAGTCCACGCGTTCCTGCACTCCTCCGATTGATCACCAATCGACCCCCTTACCAGCTGCAAAAGACTGCATTGGCTGCTGTATTTCTAAGCGGAACTACCTTCATGCAGATATTGTTTCTCGGGGATCTATTTCCTTGTTGCCAAGATGTTTTGAGCTAAACAGCGCCCTCTGCTTGCTGGGATAAAATGATAGACGCTTAATCCAAGAGACACAACTTTTTTGTTTGCAACACATTTTTTATTCACGATATAAACAAATAATGTAACAAGTGATGCAATATTGTAAGAACAAATACATAGTATTAATCGATTAAAAAAGTAATTAGAGACAGCTTAGAAAGAAAAGAGAACATTGAAAAACGAGAAATAAATACATAGACCTAAGCATGGCCTGTATAAATATTTGTTGGGGATATAGAAATGAATATTGTTCTTGTCCTGGATGGAACTACCGGTCCATGGTAACAGGCCGCCCTGCATTTCAGCATAGAAATGTTTCTGTTGTGGTTAGTGACGTCATTCTTGGCTGACACGAAATTCCCGGTTGCCATTCGTGCGTTTCGCAATCCGGGAGAAAACGTGTCATTGAAGAGCAACCTCTGCAAGTATTAACTCTAATCATTTCATTAATACGGAGAAACATCGTCCATTGCCGTCTATTAAGGCAATAGTCAGCTCTTTGTGTTGTGTTAAAAATGTCGTTAGACATAAATGTCGTTAGACTTTTACTTAAAAGCAGGCTCAGTCAGTTTTACAAATATGAATTATAATATCTGATTAATACATCAGCAATTCAGTACAACAGAATAACATATTTTACATTAAATAAACAAAACAACAAGGCTATGGAGCTATGGCTCTTTATTGTAGGCCTATCAATTAGATGACATATTAGCCTATTTAGGATTAGATCATGAGGTCTCAGACGGCTTCCCAGGTCAACATTAAACGACCAAACACTAACCATATATGCCCTCTAAAGGCCAAGGACAAAAATAAAGTGTGTGTATGTGTTGGATACATAGGTACTTTATTCATCCCTGAGAGCATATTAAGGCGTAACAGCAGCTCACGTCAGAAAAACACAGTAGTAATAATAGTAAAAATCAAAATAATAATAAAATAAGCATTTCTTTATAACATAAAATAAAATAGAATAAAATATATACAACATGTGCATTTAAATACAGTGAGCTGACCTAAAATGTACGAATGTATGAATGGAGGAATGTAAACGTACAACAGTCCGTCTTGGTTGTCTTTGAGGCGTTCTGACTACGAGGCGGAGACAGCGGTAATCCCGGCAACGGTTGTCCCGGGAACGGCGCCCTGTGTGAGGTGGGATGGAAACGGACGCCGTAACCAGCTGCTGTTTACAACCACAGCTGCATTATGGGTTCCGTTACCACACCACCCACCAAACCCCAGCCTCCAGCCTCCAGTGGCCCCCACCCACACCAACAACACCACCTACCTCACAACCTCCACCTTCATCCTCATGTTAGGCCAGAACAGATCCAAAGAACGGCGTTACAAACTCTGTGGCGAAGAAAGACAGAAAAGGGAAGATGATTGACATTGAAAAAAAACACGATTTGATTTGGAAAATGGACAACCGGATATCGTCAGATATAGCTGATCAAGAGAATAGGACCTGTTATCAACGATTTCTGGCTGACTGAATACAGCAGTTCTGAAGGTTCTGTCATAGAATCAGAATCAACAGAGAAGAATGCCTCTGGGTTAAATCGATTGAGCTCTTTTAACCTCAATCAGTGGTAAGGCGGCCTTAGATAGTAAATTATACAGTATATAAAGACAAGCCACTTCCACACCTCTAACACCCGTATTGGAGTTTGGGTGACCTCATAGGACCTAGCGCATACACAACAGGTATTTACTTCCTCGTCGAACAAACACAGTGTCTTCGATAAGAGCGTGAATCCTCTGAATGAGAGATCTCTCTGGCTGATTACAACACTCCATTCATTATTCACTGTCCTTGTAGACGTAATACAACCACCACATCTCTCAACAACGCAAAAAAGGAAAGACAAAAGTGCGTTGGATTTCTACCCACCTGGAACCCAATGTGCCACCACCGCAACATGGGTACAAAGTCTGAACCCGACCCAAAACCAGAAGCAACACGTAGTAAAAAACCCTCATAGCGTATATATCTTGTATCAATTTGTATCATAGGTCGATCTGACTGAGTCATGGGGGTGCCTTCTAATAAAACAGTACCATCAGGCACTTTTTATTATATAGTGTTCATCCTAGTATCACCCCCTTTTCCCCTCTTATAATATACATATTCATCGATATTAAAGGGCCGATGATATGGTCGTAGTAACAGTTGTAATGTTATGACATCTAGACAGAAGCCATATAGGCTGATGTGTCAGAACTCCCGCCTTCCATCGGTATGTTTATCACAGGTCCAGGCGCCTTGAATCGAAGACGCTTCCCGTCCAAGAATAGGCGTGTTTACGCATTCATTGATCTTGAAAAACCTGTTTTGGATTGATCTATTCCTGTAAGGGCATCATGCGCCACACACCAGTCGGACGGGGGAAATTAAAAATGGAGGAAAGACATGTTTGAATACATACAACCAAAAAGGATGATAGAGAGAGGGAGGGGTTGAGCGAGAGAGGGAGAGGGAAAGAGAGAGGAGAAGTAGAGGTTGGATTGCAGAGGAGGCCAACTGCTTTTGAGGAACCAAAACAGTCGACAGACCTGGATTCAGCAGCTCGTTGACATTGCGACTCCTCAGATCAGAAACGATGTAGTAAACTCGGGACATAAATAGAAATATACATATACGCCCTTTAAACTTATATGTACATGTACGTACGTTTTCAGTCTCATAGAAGTAGGCTAGAAGGCGATGGAAAGAGGGAAAGAGACAAAGTGAAAGACGAAAGTTGGGGGGCCGATAAAGAAAGAGATAGAGAACTTTTTAATATTTTTTCATTTAGGCTATCGATTTGTTGAAATGGAAACTAGAGTGGTTACATCAAACAACCACACACACACACACACACACACAAACACACATACACACACACACACACACACACACACATACACACACGCACACGCACACACATGCACACGCACAAAAACACACGGCACATATTTCAAACTAAACTGTTGCAGAGTGAATCGCTGGGAAAGAGGAAGTGAAGTGTGGAGAGAGAGAGAGAGAGATAGAAAGAGAGAGAGAGAGAGAGAGAAAGAAGAGAAAGAGAGAGAGAGAGAGAGAGAGAGAGAGAGAGAAGAAAACAGAAACCCAGGGTTAAACTAGGAAAGAAATCACCAACACATACAGCAGACGACAACCTCTAGCAGAA
>OMKX01056245.1:0-14901 GCA_900302425.1 Brosme brosme
CTCTTCGTCTGGTCCAGAACATAGATCTAAACCGTACAGCCCGAGTAGCCAAGGAGAGACCATACGGTTGCTAGGCTACCAAAATAAACAGGATTTTCCAGACATCTTTTGTTGTTTCTTTTAGTGACAAAAGGAATAATCACTATATGGTCCGATAGCATGTGGGAATAGTAGACTTTAAGAAAACACCAAACATAACAAGGGGCCCGTGAGAGTTTTAATAACTGGTGCAAGAGTTCAACCCGGTGGACATTTTCACACAGCAGCCCGGAGGAACCAGCGGGAGTTCAGAGCGCACAGACACACACTCTGTGTGTGTCTGTGTGTGTGTCAGGCGTTGGAAGGATGAAGGATGATTGCAATGCTGTACTGTTCCCTTGGGAAAACCAGGCTTCCTCTTTTGTTTATGATGGTTTTCTGGTTCTCCCTGTTTGGCTCGGATGACAGATAACATTGTAGGTGTTCGTGTTCGTGTGTGTGTTCGTGTGTGTTCGTGTGTGTGTGTGTGTGTGTGTGTCTACCTTGCTGTCCAGCTTCTTCATGGTGACCAGGTCCAGGGACTTGAGGGAGTGTCCCGTGGGGGCGATGAAGTAGAGGCAGATGTGGATGCGCGTGTCGTGGTAGTTGAAGAGCGAGCGCTTGATCTTCAACTCCTCCTGGAGATAGTTCTCAAACTGGGTGTCGATGTAGTCCACGATGGGCTTGTAGCTGTGGGCAGAAGCAGGCGGGCGGTCGTAGTGTGAGTGGAGGACGTACCCTCAGGGGGACCCATACGGCGGCCCCCAGAGCCATGTTGTTTGACCGATCTCTCCTCAGTGTTGTTGAACACGCGGTTGGGAGGAATAAACACACAAAGAGCACGAGAGACACGATAACAGCCGATGAGTGAGTTACAGTGATGCTTCAAAAAGGGAGTTGTATTTAGTCTGATGCAGAGACACCATAACCACCAACACTAAGCCAGCCAGCCCGTTGGTTTAGGGTAAGGGAAGTTTCCTGATACTTTCTCTCCCCCAGAGACACACACATTCCACAGGCCCACGGCAACCGGCGTGAAAAACAACTAAATGTTTGTATTAAATAAAATAGTTTATGTAAACGTTTTTTTTCCCTTTTCATCACACAATATATAAACCTAACTCAACTTGCGGTAGGCTTCTGACTTTGAAGTCATTAAAGTCTCTTGTCTGAAATGCATGTTCATTTGGACTTAGTTGATCTTTGTTTAAAGTGAAACGTGGCTGTGCAATCACAAAGGCACACAATCACAAAACACTTCTAAACTAAATGTAAACATCTAGTCATTCAATGTTAGCTGGGAAAAGTATGATTTTGACAGACATTAGACATTTTTTGTCCAACTATTACAGTTTTCCCCTATAACCTGTAGTGCAAACTTTTGCCATGGAACACATTTTTTTGCCCCGACCTTTCGAGGGGAAGGTTAGGATGACTTTACAAATCGGTAGCCATTTTGTCCCCTTTTTAGCGTAATGACTTATTACCGTCTGCGCTGGGGGCTGCTCTGCTGAGGCCCAGGGCGATGGGAGGGCGTGAGAGACAAGCGGGGTCGCCCGAGAGAGCTGAGAACATTCAGAGACAGCTCAGTCCCAGGGCCTGAGCTCAGGCCAAGCATTCCAGCCTGGAGTCTCGGACACCACAGCGCCTCACCCAGCCCATTTAAAGAGATAGAATAATGAGAGGAAAGAACGAAGAAATGAATGAACACCTCCCTACGGTCGGGCCACGGGAATCCATGTTTGGGTTTCAATTCCCGATTGCATTGGGAATTGCCACAATGGTGCTGGGTCATCTGATTCATATCACTTCCTTTCACAAGATTATACAATGAAATGGTGCTGTGTGTCAGATTCAAGAGATATTATTTGAGTGTCATTTGTAAGAAATGCCCTAGCAATCCGTCAGCTATGTGAAATCAGCTGTGAGGATATCTGTTCTGGTTGACTGCGCCTACCTCTGTATCAGACCATTCAAATTTAGGCCCCTCCCCACTCACCTCTGACCAATCAGGGCATCAGTTCCCTGATTGGTTCGGGGATCTTGCCTGTCAATCACAGGTGCATGAAATGCTACACTTCTCAATGGTGAGAAATGTATGGAGGGACGGAGTTGAGAGGGAGGGAACATGTTTCGGTTGTTTCTCTTCTGCTCTCGCTCTCTACAACTCTCAAATCCGACCCCCAGCAGCTTTACATCTGCTTCTCTTTAGAGCAGGATAGTGCAGTGCTTCTACATAATGGCTGAAGTAAATGGTGACAGTAAACTGCACAATAATAACTCATCATAATAATGGTATTTATGGCCTCACCTGTCCTCTTTGTTGATTTGGTCGCCGAAGCCCACCGTGTCTACGATGGTGAGTTTGAGGTGCACGTTGCTCTCCTGCAGGTCGTAGGTCCGCGGTCGGAGGTACACACTGTTCTGGTAGTGGCTCGCCTCCTCGTTCTCAAACATGGTGTTGAAGAGTGTGTTCATCAGCGTGGACTTGCCGATGCCCGTCTCGCCTGCGTACCAGAGTGGGAGACGCAGGATGAGTGTACAGCGATGAAGGGTCTTAATTACAGAAAAGAGGTTTGCCTGCGTCAATATAGAGCAATTTTTGGCAATCAGTTAGGATGATTAAAAAAAAATGATATTTCAATTCAACAATTTTCTTAAGCAATTCTGCATGAGACTTTCCTTAGTGCAATGAAATTGGGACTCCAAATGACAATATCTAAAAATATAGCGGTTTTATTTACCTTTGTTTATCAGAGCGACTGCTCATTGATTTACAGTGTTCTGCATCATTGATCTCTCATGGCTATGGATTTGAATTATGTCTGTTATGCCAGGTCATCATGTCAATAGAGCTTACCTTTTGAATTAAAGACAATTGGGACAAGAAAAAATGACAGAACGAGACAGATGAGAGAGAGAGAGAGATACAAAACTGACAGAATCAGGAAGTATGAGGGATGATGGTGAGAGGAGGGGAAGCAAGAGAGAGACAGAGAGAGAGAGCGAGAGAGAGAGCGAGAGAGAGAGAGAGAGCAAGAGAGCGAGAGAGAGAGAGAGCGAGAGAGAGAGAGAGAGAAAGAGAGAGAGAGAGAGAGAGAGCGAGAGAGAGCGCGAGAGAACGAGAGAGAGAGAGCGAGAGAGAGAGAGAGAGCGAGAGAACGAGAGAGCTTGAAGTCACTGGGTCGGGGGGGAGGGTCATTCATCAACTTATAGACAAGTGTGTATATTGCTACAACAGCACTGGAGGGACTGCAGCGCACGTTTGTTTCATGTCGATGGTGTACAACACAGCGCTGCAGTTCTGTGGGACTGAATAATGCCGTTTTAAAGGGAGACACGCCATAAGAGGGAATTTATAGTCATGAGGTTCAGAGGAGCATTTGTTGATGTTGAGCTTGACATTCCTTTTTAGCAATCACTACATACCGTGTTATTTAGATTCTAAAGTGCGTACACACGTCACTGACAAATGATACAAATCTGATCATTTAATCAATTAAAATAGATCGCAAACAAATTTTGCAGCCACTGAGGGATATAGGATATCTCTTAACGGGGAGATTATAGTTCACACACACACACACACACACACACACACCTTGCTTTGTCGTGGTCACTTACCTACGCAAAGGATGTTGAAGCAGAAACCCTGTGTGACCGATTTACTGACCAGCTGGTCGGGCAGGCTGTCGAATCCAACATGGCCACCCAAGTTGAGGTTGCGCTTCTCTTCATTCTAGGTAGGGAAGACAGACAGACAAAGATAGCTGTGAGATTAGGTTGAGGGATTAATAAACCTTCACTCGTCCCGTTGTTGGATTGACGGGTAGAGGTGCTGGAAAGCCTGACTGGGAGAGATGGAGCCACGTTTTGCCGCCTAAACGTCCACATTCCAACGCAAACGCACATCAAAGCACTCGCACAAATTCCACACACGTTGAACACCTCTGCGTGTTGCTGAATCATCAGAGCTGTCACGGGTTTCCAAAAATAGTCAGAGTTTATGCTGGCTTCAAGTGTAATTCTTCAACATTACACAAAATCAACATTTGACTGTACGTCTCTTCCTGGCTTCACTGAAGGAATGTGTCAGGGCCGTTGGCCAGACTGAGCTGGTTCAGAGAATGACATGTGAAAACTTCAGTATTGATACAACTTCTTATTCTGTTGTATCATTTTAAAAGATGTATATTTAATATTATATGTAATTTCCAAAAATATAGGCCGATGTAGTGAAGGTTTTGCCCCAGATTCACTGAGCTTCAGAGAAATACTAAACAAACGAACAGGAAATGTAGCATGGACAGCTTTGTCAAAATAAATACTTCTTACAAAGAACCGAACAAGCCATCAGACATCAGCCAAACCTCCCATCCTGAAACACAGAGCCATGACGAGCTCTTAAAAACCAATAAAACACTCAAGGATTCTCTTTTTGGTCTTCACAACCTGTGGTGCTTTATCTGACGATCCATGACTGGAGGGAAAGATGAGCTAAGATACAGCGGACAGGATGAGAGACAGAGTGTGAAGCAGCAGCTGCTTCAGCTATTGCCTGTGAGGGTGCTACTGCATACCTGGAGGCTGATGTCACAGGAGGCAGGCAGCCCCAGAGCAACACTTACAGGCCAAAATGAGCAATGGCTAGACAATACCGACACTAGCTAGGGCTCCACTGTCTATCTTTTTGTATCTTTTGAAGCATAAACTGAGGAAATAAAAAACATATTTTGAAACTGTAGCAGATCAACGGGCACCTCCAACTGACCATCTTTTGGAATGAATACTGACTGAAAACAAAACATCTGCGTGGTTGTATCCGTGAGTCTTAGCCATTCGCGTGCTAATCCACTTCCTCTGTTAAAGACACTGACGTGAACATGAAGTGAAAGGTGAGGTGATTGTCAAACCCAGCTTAGTCCTTCCTCGCATGACATCGGGCCAATATCTAGTACCACATTCATTCACACCTTCTTTGATCGCTTGACAGATGCTGTTAGCATGCCAGCGTACCCTACACAGTGTGGTCCAGGTTAAAGTGGCACGGCCTATTGTGGAAAGCACCCTGGCAGTGCAATGACATCCAGAAACAGCTACTGACAATATATTTAGTCCTTCAGACACATAACGGTGAAATCAATTATTGTGTAAAGAAGACTACCTGACACCTTGTTGTGAATGTAACCACATCAAGGTCCTGATTGATGTGTCACTGTAGCCATCCAAAATAAGTATTGGTAATAACTGTGGCAGGGCAGAATAGGCAGGGGAGATGTTGAAAGATATGTGTAGAGCCATAGAAAGGCCAGGCAGCCTAAACCTGTGTGCCCTTGTTATCTTTATGGATCAGACAGTACTGCTGCACAAAAATAGTACAGGGAGAGCATAATAAACCGACCCCACTATAAACAAGCACAGATCAATGTCTCCCTGTGTTAATGTCCATCCATCCGTCCAGCTGCTGGCCTTTCAGTTCCTTCCAAACCTTTGAACCGTGCTTCGAGTGTTATATGACTCAACAAATCATTTCCTGGTTGTTCGGTTTTCATCACAGTCTTAGGATCTTATTAAGCTATTTGGAGCGGAGAGGAACAAACAAAAAACTCAGTCACTGCAATCTTTTTTTGTGTGGAGACTGAATATATATCTATTGGTATATTGTGACAATTCATTTTGATTGCAAATCAACCTAGCCCTTAAATATGGACAGTCCCATTTACAAAAAGGCCTACACAATTTGGTGTGAAGACGCTATAATAACAAACCGGTGTGCTCACATAACAATCATCAATTTCCGCACACGAGTATGTCAGCAGAAATAGACTGGTGCATTTCAGACGGCCTAAATGTGACGTGAACTCACATCGTCCAGAGGCAAAAATCCATATCACGCGGTGCACGCGTCATCATACCCGAGTGTCAATTCACTTCAAGTCAATGAGGGTTAATAGCCCAACACGGCTGCCCAGTGTGCTGCTTGAGCACAGCAGTACAGGGCACATTAAGAGCAGCAATAACAATAGCAAACAGGCCCAAGAGATGAGTCAGTCCTTTCCTCACCATCTCGGTTTTCATTTGCCACTACATTTCATTCATGGCTTTGTGTTGTCCTTCACATCTCTTGACTATCATATCGGCTTACTTTTAAAAAGACCAGACATACCTGGAAGGACAGTAGCTACAATAGTGTGTAGTTTAGTATGGCGTCATTGATGAAATTCAGCTGAAGAGTAAAAACCTTGTCGGGCAACTATTTGCCATTTCGAATGAGTAAGGCTGCTTTTTAAATGGAATAGGTTGGCTACAAAACAACCCAATATAATTTGTAACCAGATAGCAAATCATTTTTTTAAACAACTACCTATATCATTAAACACAAACAATATCAGGTTCTCAATAATACTAAGCCAAAGCTAAAAGATAAATAAGCCCTCTCTCATCTCTCCATCAGACAGCAGCTAGCCAGAAGTAAATACTTGCGCTGCAGATGGTCGCTATTTAGTCATCCATGAGACGAAAGATGAAAAAGTGTTCCATCTCCATTTATAATCACACACGCACACATATGCACCCGCGCAATCCGTCACCAAAGCCAAACAGGGAGGACAAGAAAACCATCATCAACAAAAGAGGACGCCTGGTATTCCCAAGAGAACAGGACAGCAGTGCACTCATCCGTCATAAGCCTGTCTAAAACACACCTCGTCCTTTACACCTACCGAGTCAAGAATGACATGAAGGGAGTCTGAACGCAGACGGCCTAATTACCTGAGGACACAATAGGGAGACGCCATGTTTACGCAAATGAGGTGTGGCTGTTTTGTAGTACTCATCAATGAGGAATTTCATATGAGTTTGATCAAAAAGCTTCCTAGGTTAAAAAACCCAGAAAGCTATGAAAAACAATACAGAATTAATATCAGCTGCCTTTAGCTAGGTCAGTTTGTGCCAGGCTTGCAATATGTGTAATGATCACTGCCTAGCTCTACTGTTGTGTTTTGTCTGTTGGGTTACTGTGTGGTTGTATTCAACATGCTGCAACTCCCCAACGGGACAATACAATAATATTGAGCTTAACTTGGCCTGAATGAATGTGCATTGGTTTGGAAAACCACTTTTAAAACGTAGAAATAAGGAAAGTCAATAAATTTTAGAGTGAAAGAGACTACAAAAGTGAAAGTTAGTATGTTGAAGAATAAGTCAATACAGTCGCCTTCTTCCGGTCTATTTGTAATAATTATAGTTTTATGCTCTTTGGCCTTGTGACCAAAAACGCCCTGGCATGACCCTTATGAGGTCATAGAGTAACAGGAACCTTGATGGTATGTATGATTGTCATGCTACGGTGCGGTTCCATTGTACCACCATGGGCTGGCTATTGTAGTTTGTCAAACATTGCGGAGCAATTATTCTAAGTAACATTATAATGAATATTCTAAATATACCAAGTATATTTTGTGGAACACATGTTTGTAAAATAATTCAATTTTGAATTTGTTTAACTAAATAAAGTCTGTTTTTCCTCCCTCCCCTCCCTAATTAATGACCAACTTTCATATACATTCTTTGTCTTATTTGTAAACGAAAGTGAATATTGGCCTGAACACATTTGAAATTAGTGGTATTAATTGTTTTAGATGATATTGCAGTCCGTGAAATCAGTTAGGCCTACACAAACAAAAACATCTTCTGATGCTTCATAGATCAATGTCACATGCCTGGGCCTATAATCAGTTTCAAATAATTAGAGAAACCTTTACAAAAGTAGCCTATTCAGCGTATGCAAATATTTATAGTTTGAATCTGCACACCTTCCAGCAGTTTGATGTTGCTCATTTGGCTGGCGTTACGGTGCATGCAATGTTCTCAGGGGTCACTGAGCAAGTAACATACTAGAGGAGCCATTGGCTGTGTAATTATGTAACCATAGCCCCCATCTCTCACTCTGTAAACATCTAGGTCTCACTGCCTCCATCTCTATCCAGTTGTAAACCACTGTGTATACATTGACCGCCTCTCTTATGGCCAAAAATTATTTATCCTAAGCCCCGCTGGCTGACAACAACTATGACCGGATATAATTGACGTGGGACAAGCACCCAACCAGCCGAACATCCTCATCGACTGTTCAACATAATCAACCGGTGCCCTTAAGGGACAAAAGCCAGGGCTCATTTTGTTTTTCTTTCTTCATGCTAAGGTCTGCAAAATGCAGCTTTCAAATCTATTTCATTAAAATAACACATTACACATGTTAGTTAAATTAATATTTACAATGGATGGATTCGGCTGACCAAATGAACAGGAAATACAAATATTGGTTAATGCGCTTTCGAGCAACAATGGAAGGAGTCCACAACAAGACAACAAAAGAATTGAAGTCAACAGATATCACTTGCAAGCAGTAGAAGAAAAAAGCACAATCTTGATAAACGAGGGTCTGTTTTCACAGCTCTCTGTATAGCTGGTTCAACTTCATTCACAACATTCCACTTAACATGCAGTCTCCAAATTGTCTAAGTCGGCATACACCAATCCCTTCATTAATACTTTGCCATGGTATGTATTCTTCTCCATACCCAGTCCTGGATGGCTTCCTTATACACAGTGATGTAGTGGACAGGTGTGCGCACATCATCTCTTTGTACTCATGTCAGTGGACGAGTGTTGAGCAGCTCCCATAGCTGTATGTTTGTTTTGTCCAAACCAGGTGAGTGCATACAAACTGCACTACCTAGGTAGCTTTCTCCAACAGTTCCCACAACCGAACAAATGCACAAGTTTAGATTATGTGTTTACCCGCCACTGCAAATGCTCACCAGCTGGAGACTGAGGCGAGTAGTTAGAATGTACGTTGTATGAATGTACATAGTTAGAATTCTGTGCAATGTCAACAATTACCCTGGGGTCGTAGCAAACCGGCTAAATCCTTTAAACATACTGTATGTATGTATGTATGTATGTATGTATGTATGTATGTATGTATGTATGTATGTATGTGTGTATGTATGTATGCATGCATATGTGAATGTTTATGGGTGTATGTGTGTGTATGTATGTGTGAATGGGTGGGTGGGTGGATATATACATCTGTGTGTGCATGTGTAATGTGTTCACATTAGAAAACGACAAGCGTTGGAATATTAATTCAAGCAATCCAATTGTGTTCCTTATTATGTCATAGTGGTTGGATATCACAATTTCCACACTTGCAAAGGCAAATTGCCTTCTAGTTATTCTAGTGACTGTGATATATCAACTGTATGATGTGCAGGCATGCATGCTAGCTGTTCATTTCAGTAGATCATTCTAAAATGCAAAATTGGTATTATAAGGGAATAATGGTGGCATATGCAAGATCACTCACTCTTCTACAGGAAGTTGCAAACAAACTACAGAACATCACACCGTTTTGCGTATGCACAGACAAACTAATAAGTGTTTGATGAAAAAATTGCCATTCAAAGCATGAATGGCAATATGAACGGACATGCTATGGGACAATATGCACACAGTATTTAAAGCTCCCCAAAATCATTCCGTTAACATACAATGTATGGCAAATCTGCCACGCATTCAGAATATTGAGTCAGTGATGCGTGTCAGATATTCGCCAAAATATCAGACATTTCTTCTGAAGGAACATAAACCAATGATTACAGAACCTGCTCACTCCATTCACCGCAGATAAACCTTGGCTACGAATGCCGCTTCCACACCGTTATCAATAACTACCAAGTATTCGGTTTTGAATCCTATCACCGCGAAACGACCTTAAAGCGGTGTAATGCAGTGATGTTTACTTACTGAAAATATGTCAACGTCTGTGGCAGCCATGGTGCGGAATGTGTTGTGTTGCTATTAAGCCGAACAAGGCGAAGGGAGCAGCCCACGTCTCACTCTCTCAGTCTCCTATAACTACTGAAGGAGACTAGCCGACAGCGAGGAGGGTACGGCCACTGGGCAGGCTCCAATATGGCGACTTCCTGGAAACTCCCATCGGGTTGAGGAATGTCATGCTACACACACTGCAAGCCAGGGCACGAGAGACAGAGCAGCGGCGCAACGCTCGTGCGACTATAGTATGGTGCGGATGTAATGTCGCTCCACATCGGCACGCCTGAGCGCAAAACGGTTCTTTGTAGGGTTTACGTCCATTGCATTTCAACAGAGGCGATTCGCCTGTACTACGCGCTGTTGGGATTTGTAGTTTAATTGGAAACACAGCTACTGCTTCCTGTCATTCCAACCCAATCGTCAAATCCCAAACACCTTTAAATAGCTCATCCATGATCCGAATGCACCGGGAAATATCAATGGATTTACTCATACACACAATGTATCGTTTTCAAAATATCCCAATATATACGGTTATACACAGCTAGGTTTCCATTGGCTCTGTTTTTAGCAACATGATAATATACAATATTGGGGCTAGTAAGATTTAAGAAGGACTTCATTAAATAAATAAATTTCGCACCCCTGCCTCTGAAGTTTATAAATTGTATAAATATGTATCTTAATAATTTGGACAAAATGATATTATTCCTATCATAATATAATATGATTACTGTTTAAGTTCTTGATGGTGCATTTTCGTTATCCAAATAATGAATATTACATTTAGTCTACATGACTTTCGTATTATATTAATGTCGTCATTTACAATACTTCATTTTTGACTTCTCTGACATTTGAATTTGAAGTTTAACACTTGAAGTGAGGCTAAGTAACTTAAATTACTATTGGCGAAATTAGGCTACCTACTACTAATTTGAGAGCAGAATAGGCTCAGGATAGTTATTGGTTGAGAAAAAGCTGTTCCTAAGTGATATAGTGCTAGTGCCCCAACAAGTACAATACATCACACGAAATAGGCAAGTTGTATAGCTTATTACATTTTAATGTAGAGGTTATCAACACACGCCCAGGGACGCAGACTTTATTCAAATAGTTTCCACGTCTGCACCTTCCCGGAAACATCAGGGAGCGTCTCCAGGTAAGCTGGTGTAGACCTGAAGGTAGACCTGTGCGGTCCCAAAACGACAACAAAGGTATGTCTTTCTTGACGCTGAACATTGTGTAGCCTACGTCAGTGTTATAATAGAATGGAGATTACACAGGAAAAGGTCGTGTCTTTGTTGATCGAGGGAAATGGAAAAGTGAAGAATTCCGATTTACTGCGCTGGTTCAAGGGCTGTTTCGACTCCAGCGATCCCGCAGAGAAAAAGCACAACAGGGATCTCTTTAAACGTATTGTCAACAACCTCGCCGTGGTGAAGGAGATCGATGACGTCAAGTACGTTGTCCTGAAGACAAAGTATCATCATTTATTAACCGAGAGCCAACATGGAAATCCTCTGGAAAAGAGTGAAAACTCCGATTCTCGCCAACCAGGAGCGCACACACTTGCGCGGCGCGAGAGAAGAGAGAAGCATGGGGACGAGGTAGGAGGAGGCGGCTCGGATTCTTCTGTTTCTCAACAGCCATTAATAACCTCACCTGTTAGTGATGCTAACTCTGAAGAAGATGAACTACACTTGGCTAGAGACTCTGCTGCTTCAGCCATAGAGTTAGCGTTGAAAAGGTCCAACTTTTCGGACTTGAAACTCAAAAAAGCCTTCCACTGCGAAATAGGTCAGGGTTCAAAAACGAACGTCCCCAACACCAGAAAATCCTATGGCTTGCCTCTGAGGGTGCCCCCAACCGATATAAAATCCGAGATCCGTAACCTGAAATGCATCTCAGATGACGCCAGCGAAGAAGGAAACCTGTCCCCCCTAGAGACCCTCGAGGGCCTGCCACCGAAGAACCCCCAAAGCCAGAACGTCCCCAACACCAGAAAATCCTATGGCTTGCCTCTGAGGGCGCCCCCAACCGACACCAAATCCGAGATCCGTAACCTCAAATGCATCTCTGATGACCCCATCAGTGAGGGAAACCCGCCCCTCCCAGGGACCCTCAAGGGCCGGCCACCAAAGACCCCCCAAAGCCACAGCTCGCCGCTGCTAGGGCGGTCGGTGAAGATCTACAAACCCTCCCAGCAGGAACCCGTCAGGGACCCCCGCTTCTCGTCCGCGGTTCCCCTGGAGGCGACGGAGCACGAATGGCTGGTGAAGTCCGCGGCGGGCAAGTGGGGCCAGGTGTACGGCCTCCTGCTGCAGGACAACCAGCTGGTGGAGAAGAGGGACTTCATGTCCGGCTTCACCGCCCTCCACTGGGCCGCCAAGTGGGGCAACAGCGACATCCTGGCCAAGATGATCCGCATCTCCCGGGAACGGGGGGCTGACGTGGACGTCAACACCCGGACGCACGGTGGCTACACGCCGCTGCACATCGCCGCGCTGCACGACCAGGAGTTTGTGCTGGGCATGCTGGTGCGCGAGTTCGGGGCGGACGCCAGGCTCCGGGACAACTGCGGCAAGAGGGCCTACCACTACCTCCACGGGGGCATCACGGAGCAGGTGAGGGAGCTGCTGGGGGAGCCCAGAGCGGCGCCGCCGGCCCCTGAGGAGCAGGAGGACCCCCGGCAGCAGCAGGACAGGGAGGAGGCGGACCTGTTCAAGGGCCTGCACACCATCAGCCGCCTGTTCCAGCCGCACACCATCGGCACACACAGGAAGAAGCACAAGCACCGGTCGGAGATTTACTCACTGAGCGAGGACCCCCGAGAGGAGAGCGAGTAGAGGCCCGCTTTAAGGTGCTGTAGGTCAGATTTGAGGTGTTGTAAAGAGAGCAAGGCGGAGGATAGCAAGATTTAAAATACGGAAAAAAACTACTACCTCCCTTTCTAGGTTTTTCCGCCATTGAGAAGCGTTGCATTTCACGTTCCTGTGATTGACCGGCAAGATGGATTCCCTGAACCAATCAGGGAAGACATGGCCTCATTGGTCAGAAATTAGTCGGGAGCATTCCACAATGGAATCTGGCTCAAACAGAGTCAGGGGCCGTCAACTGTAAACAGATGTTCTCACAGAGCATTTCACTCATTAATAGTTCACATATGGCTATGCCAATTCTAACAAATTAAACTCAAATAATAGCTATTAAATCTAACCTACAGCACCTTAAAACATCAGAAGAGATTTGTTTTGCTCTGTTTTAATGTATTCTATTTGATTGATGCTTTTTATCTATTCACAGTGCTCCTTCAAGCGTGATTTCTCCTGCAAGTGTGTGATTTCTGCCTTTTATAATTATTGCCATAAATAACACTAAAATAGTTTCCCCAGTTGTGTTAACATTCAACAGGGAGAGAAGTTATAAACACTCTTATCAGATGTGGGTTTTTGTTGTCAGTTACTTTCAAGAGGAAGGAAAGCCACAATCAAAGTCTCAAAGTCTTTAGTTCAGGATTGCTGCCTTTGTTGAACTTTGGGGCTGGGGCTTTGATGACAGGCTCTATCATGGAGTTTATGAAGAATGCACACATGCTGTCGCTGACCAGAGGGGCATCCTATCACTTGTTTTTCCAAAAGTATAATTTTTAAGTCTTTATCTTAGCCATGTCAGTTTGATAGAAATATGCTGCTTAAACACATGCAAGTTAACATAATGCATGAATTTATGTACATTTAGATAAAGACATTTAGGCGTTTTCTTTTTGTGTTCAAATCCATAACCTTCTATAATTCCTACAAATGTAATTGTCAATGGCCCATTGATTCAAAATCGAATGATTCTTCCTCCATGTCCATCTTCGTCGTCCTCAAATCAGCATTTGTCCAAATCTCCTGAAGATTTAGAAGACTCACTTTGGATCTGCAGTTTGGTCGTACTGTGGGCAGGCATGGTGGTGCCTGCCCAGTCTAACTTCTACACTCCTATGACGGATCTCTTGGCAAAGCCATTGTGCTTTTCTTTGACACTATCTCCACCACGTTTCTCTTCAGAATTTCAATATAAATACATACAACTAATAAGGGAGGGTTTCCAATGTGCACACGTTTGTAAGGGATATCCTGTTTTCACTTGGTATATCTTCGTTTGTTGGGTAATCCACAAGAAAAATAGACATTTGACTGAAAAATAATGAAAAATACATTGATTAATCATCTGTATGCATAATTATATAAATAAATGTATAGTACTAGTGAACACTGAACGTTTCCTTGGGAATGGTTGGGGTTTATATTTATCAGGCTCAGTTAATAAAGCACTTTGGAGATTTGAATTCCTCTTTCAAAGAATGTCAGTGGTTTAAATGGCTAATCCCTGGCAGGACCTCCTCCTCCACACGTGCTTTAAAGATCATTTTAATATCATTAGTCTCCCTGATCGAGCCAAAACCTTTCTCTACAGCCTGGCTCACACCCAACGCCTGGCTGTGTGTCTGGGCTGAGACCGCTCCCGACACTGAATCACACTGACTGATGGGCTGACTGGATGTGTGCGTGCGTGTGTGTGTATTGTCATGTCATGCATTTGTCATGTGGGTGCAGGCATGGCGTCATCTGATCCACCAGAAACTAGAATCTGTTTTGCTTCCCGTGAGTTTCTCTTAGACTTTTCGTTGAATATTGACATGTATCATTTGGTTGGTAAAGACGAGTTAAAAGAGAAACGGGGCAAAATTGAAAACATTCCAAGTTAGAAGAGTTTCCTCTTTCACTCTTTCCACTGTCTGTGTATTTACGTATTTCATGACGTTAGTTCCATAAAGACGAATGAAGAGAGAAACAGTGAGCTTTAAAAAGTCGAGGAGTTTCCTCTTTCTCGTTTTTCCCATTTCCTGTGTGTTTCTCTTTTCAGTCTCTCTGTCTCAGCCAAACTGTCACACTCACTGTCTGTAACAGCTGTTCCCCTTTCCACGCCTTGGGTCCTTCCTTCCCGCCCTCTCTAACTCCCTTTCCCCATTCTTCTCTTTTTTTCTCATAATGT
>OMKX01056246.1:0-12154 GCA_900302425.1 Brosme brosme
TCGGACAGAGGAGCCCCCCACATATCTGACTCAAACAGAACCACTTCATTCAGGGGGCCAGAGGGACATAGGGGGCCATGTTAGTGGTTAGGTTACAAGCTCACTGTTCATTTGCTTGTTTAGAACACGATTCAGTTGTTATCTGCAACCTCACCGCTAGTGGCCACCTCAATTTGTCACACTGGACCTTTTAAGATTTGTCTGTTTTGGGGATGTTATTGGGGACTTTTGGCCCGGATCTCCAGACAGTCAGTAATGACCTTTGACAGACTGCTGTGGATGACAATAGTCATGATTCTGTTATTTTCTAATTGACTTAACTAACTCCAATATGGATATCATTAGCTTCTATGAACATTAGCTGTAGACAGATCTTTCAACAATGACACAAGGTATTGAATAAAAGTATAAAAAGAGAGTGCAACTGGTTTTTTTGAAGCATTACTCATGCATCAGAAGGTGGTTACATAACATGGCTCTCGACAAGCCTGCCTGGCTAAATCCTGTTGGATTTGGTGCATGACTAAGGACAGAATCCACAGAGAAGCATAAAACAACATACTTTATGTGGTTAAAAAGACCACTAGAGAAAATATTAGACAAAGCTTGAGAATTTCTTCTTCATTTATACAAACAATAGTTCTTATGTTAGCTTAAGCATAAGTTAAAAGGAAGGCAGAGGAAGAAATACTGAGGAGAGAGAGAAGGAAAGAGAGACATGAAAGAAAATACAGTTTTGCATAAAAAGACAGCACGTTGTGCCTTGCTACATTGCTGCTGGAATAACTGTCCAAACTGGTTCAAATATCCACAGTTGAACTCGCGGGAAAAAAAACAACCTGTGAACGTACGCATGAAAGCAAAAGGAACCGAAATGTAGAGACTCACCTTCAGTTTTCTGTTCCCCGAAGGCTGTATCAAGTGGAGGCCCGAATAGTGCTGTGGCATCTTCTAGTACTGGTGTCTGCTGGCTGCTGGGAGAAAACATGAGGAGGAGTTAACCTCCATCTTAGTTCCAACTCAAAGAAGCATGCGCCATGTTTCATATTAATGAGAGTCAGCTAGGAACATAAAGAACCATATTAAATAGGGAGAGGTTATACCTAACATCCTTACCTAAATGTACTATTGAAATACAATCCTCCCAACCTTTTAATTCAACATACAAATAAAATTCAACTTGTAAGATGGCAATAATGTGCATGCCATGCACAGTTTAAGAAAAAGAAAATGTTCATAAATTATAAATTTTTTAGTTTCATTTCAATCCGTTTAATTTGAGGACCAGCCTAACTATGGTTACCTTGGGGGCTGGAGGACTGGAGCTGGCGTGGGGGCAACAGCAGGCACAGTGGGCACGGGACGTCTCGGCCTTGGGATCTCCTCACCTGTAAACAGGGCGGTTAAGACTGCATGCTATTGGTAATCTTAGTAGTGACAAGTACAGCACTATGTCTGCATGGACACTTACCTGAGGGGTTCCTTTTCAACACACCCTGCAGTAAGGTAAAGAAAATAGCCAAATAATTATTCTTTTTATGTTGAGAAATCGAATAAAAGTGCCATGATACCTGAGCTACAATGCCAAGACAAAAAAACAGAAATACAGAGAATGCATCCTACAGGACAAAACAAGCTATCAACATAATTAATAGGAAAGCTGAGTGTGTTTGGACAGCACAATGCTGCACGTTGTCCAGCCACCAAGGTCAGGAGATGCTTTTGCCTCAGGATGACTTAATCAGATGAGACAAAAGGAACTTTCTGCTTAGCAACCAGTTCCACAGGGGGAGGCATGACTACAGCGCACACAGGAAGATTCGGTTCTGTCTTTGGATAAAGCGCACCAGTAGTAATAATGGCCATTTACAGACAAGGATATGACCGTCCGTCTAGGCGAGTACCTCAAGATAAACAAGCACACTTTTGATGGAGCTCTTTCACTTTCACTCCTCACATTTTAACAATGCTACATGGATAACAATAACCGAAGACCACAACAAACAACACAAGCCCTGTAATGAGTGCATATTGAGCCATCTGTGATCTGAGAAGAGCAGGCAGGAGACGGCGAAGAATACGAGAGATTGGGTCGTGGGCAGATGTCACAAGTGATATCCTTTCAAAGCATCAAGTTTTAAAGCACCACAGAAATAGGACAGAGAGAGAGAGCGCAGTCAGAGTGAGAGAGCGAGAGAGAGACAGAGAGAGAGAGATGCTGCAGCGCTGATAGCTGGACAAGATAAGGAGGAGGATTGCGTTGTCAGCAAGGAAACCAATCACCAGGAGGTGCCATCAACCACTCTGCATAAGAGCCATGGGTGAGAAGCAAGCTGTCCACGTGACCTCACACATGTAGAGAGACAGCATAAATACGTAGCAGGCTTGAAATAAAGAAGCCGGAGAGAGACACACGTATAGAAGTGACTATAGGGAGCACATTGAAAGGGTCCAGTTGTCAAAGGTATGTATTTATTATTAAAAACACAACTCAGGTGGCCGGCATAAGGCCTACTAGGATCAGACCTTGGGCATACATACATAATGCTGATCTGGGAAGACGATGCAAGAAATTGCAACAGTTTGCGCTCAACATTAACATCTCATGGGTGCAGAATGCTCCCTACGTACGTTTCCTTTAGTGTGTAGGAGGGAACATTTTTGACCAATCACCCAAAGTAACTGACTTTGCCTCACAGACAAGATATAAAGCAAACAAAGGGTTGGGAAAAACAAGTGACATATTAACCCCCAAGAAAAACCACTGGAGAAGAGAAGGAGAGAAAATGGACACTTACCGGGCTACGTCTCTGTGACCAGCAAAAAGGAAGAGAGAAGAGATACCTGGTCAGAGAGTGACAAATCAGTCAAAAGAGACATTGTATGCTTCTGGTGATAGAGGAGGAGGATGGAGAGGACCTCTGCAGTCCAGCCTTAGTAAGACTGGTGCTGGTGGGTTGGTGGGTACAGATGGGGTATTTACTACTCAATTAAGATTATAAATCAAATAGCCCTAATGAGTCGTTTTTGTTATTACTTTAACCATAATCCTGCTGTTTATGTCCTCCTACAACTGCCTCACTTGCAGGATTACAGATTCCAGGTACATGCAGAGTAGACAGTTTGTCTATACAGAATTAGTATTGATCTGTTAAATGTCGTGACAAAAATGTGCTTGTTTGGTTGTCATCCTTTGATGTCCCCATATATTGTATTGTATGCGGCCTAGTGCATTCCCAGGTGAAACCAATAAACTTAAAACTGGACAAATTTGAATCACGCTGTATGACTTTAAAGTAAACAAAAACTATAAAAATACAAATGAGTCCTAATTTAAAGAGTGCTCACTGCCGACCTTCCCACTGCTCATTACGTTATTATTAGGACTTTTCCCGGTCGTTCCTCACATGATCTGGAGAACGTTGAAGATCATCAGCTTAAAAAGCTGGCTATTTTACTTAAATTTACCCAGCCTTGAAGATGCATACCTTGTGGTATAGTTTGTATTATATGGGTAAAGCTTGGTGATGTTAATCAACGTAAGTAGTCGGTGACCAGCACAGACGATGTGGAAATGGATATGTCTATTACTGGGTGCATGTCTTTAGTTATTTGTCCGATAATAATGTGGTTGTCCATCTTTATTATTTGTATTTTAAACTCTTTATTTAAACTATTGTATTATGTTTCCTTTTCCTATCTTCTTTTAGTACATTCTGCTGATTCTCAACTTAATCCCACCCACTCTTACTTCTTCCATCCAGCCCTTGCTTCTGTACTCGTGCCATTTGTGCAGTCAGCCATGTGTCATGACCATGATGTAACCAGGGGGGCGGGATTTAGTGAAAGGATTAATCTGATTGGATGTATTTTTACTGGACATGCCAATGCATGGTTGATTACAAAATGAAAGATAAATTTGTTCCAGTCCAGTACTAATCATGAAGTGCCAATAAGGCTGCTGAACATCCATTCCCAGCAAATACAGAAAACATAATATTGTGTGGTCATTTTAAGTTTTAATTCAATTTTATAAAAATCCTGAAGGAATAAGCTATTTTATATTGTATCTCATGTATTTTTCAATCGAAGCATATCTAGTGCAATGAGCAACATAACACCCATGAACAGGACAAAGTATGCAGACTAAAGCGCTATATCTCACGTCAATGATTGTAAAGCCCTGCAATCCTTCTCTGTAACTAGTGGGCCTATTTTGGAATCTCAGTAGCCCACAATCATTAAAGCGGATGTTAAGAGTCTCAACACTAAAGTAGTAGCCTAACATAGCACTCACGCCCAAATCTACACACACTGACACACTGAGTGAGTGTGCGCAGAGTAAGAGAAGTAGGCCTTGATGATGGGCATCAAGTTGTACTTGCAGTGAGGTCAGCATGGTCGAATCAGTCATTAATAGGACTAATAGTAGCACATGTACATCATAAAAGACTGTGCGATATATATGGTGGGAGTATTTCAAGAAAACACATATTAATGCAATGTATGATAGAATGAAAGACAAAAACACATACAAGGATTCATGATAAGTACAAAAAAACATGCAAGGAAAATGCTTACCGGACTCCTCTACAGAGGTCAACGTCATTCCAGATGGCAAAGAGATAAGGGAAGAAAATGCTTTAGAAAACAAATTGTTTCTTACAATTTGCAATACATGTTGCATATGATGATGATGATTATAGATATATATAATAATAATAGTAATCTCCGGAAAATGAGATTTAGAAACGTTTAGTTCAATATGCACACACACACGCGCACGACACACATACAAAAGCTTACACCCATGAATTATACACGCAGAGTAAGCCATGTGCGACAAAGGCGACAAAAGCAATACATCACATGCATGCAAGTATGCACATTATCTACCTAAAATATGTTTGTATGTGTACAGCACCGCAGATTAAGTCATCCAATGACTAGAATGTGTAAAATAAATACACTTCAATGATAAACGCTTGAATGAGTGGTCCTCATTCAAACATCATGTCGGGAGGACAAAACACGGGAGAAAGCAACACAGTAGAAAAAGGGTTGCCGTTTGTGGTGCCTCCCAGAGCACGTTAACCCTGGGTTCCTGACACTGTTCTCGGTAGGCTACTTTATGACCACTCTGTAGCCAAGGTGACCTGGGAAAAGCATACAATGTGCCGGCGAGCGATCCAGCTGTGTGTGCAGCCACACGGGGTACTTGATAGCTCTGTATAAAAGGCAAAGTGGAACTGGAGGAGGGGCCCTAGGAAGAATAACAAGTCTTTGGCTGCGGGTTTACCATTGGATATTTTTGCCAAAAATGTGTTTTTTGGCGAAGCAGCAAAGGGCCAACAAGACAAACTACAACATGCGAGCGGGAACTTTTTTTCCGGTTTGGCTCAGAATGTTTAGAAAGGATAGCTACTTGGGCAGTCTAAAAGCATCACTGAAGAGACCCAATTGAAGGAAATTCACACAATGCTGTTGAAGAAAACGTGAAATACTGTGCAGAACATCCCCTTCACAATCCAACCAGTAATCTATGCCAACATGGGTAAGGATCAATTTCTGCCACAGGACTAAATCTCACAGAGTCAACCGCAAAAAAAGAAGAAGCTTGCGCAGGTATTTTTTTTAATGAATGCACTTGAGGTTGTATCTCAAGTTAGCAGGTTCAGAGACTGTAAATTATTGAGGAGCACAGCTTAAATGACCACAGACACTGTGTGCAGCAAATAAACAGCACCGGTTCACGATGCCTACTTTCCAACGTTAATTATTCAGAGCAGGGCTGACACTCAAGCCGCCTGGCCTCTGTGGTGATAAAGTTAAAGCAGCTTTCCTACAATCTCGTTGCTTTTACACATCCTTGGGAAAAACCCGATGGCGTGTTTGCTGATTATTAAGCACATAGGCAAATAAATTGTATGGTTGTGGAGATACGTTGCCAGATGGTTTCTGATGCAGTGGGAGGTCTTCTTAGTGATGCAGCATGATGAATTAAATGGGACTGCAGCAAGGTCACCCATAGTGCCACACGAGTAGCAAAGCCATCAGAAATTAACTCGCTTGCATCATTGACTCAACTTACCCTCATTAAATGGAAACGTATTCATATTTCACATTTGGATCCAACTCAATAGGAATTTCAGTTGATCAGATCCTTTTGTTACCGTCTACAAAATCAGTCGTTCCTAATTCACGTTGATCACATGACATAAGAACTGAAACCAAGGACACATTGTGAGTGCAACCCTTTGAAAACCTTCCATAGCACGGCAGAATATGATTTATTTTGTCCTTCAATACACCACTGACATAAGCCGCACAACCATTTGCCTGATTCTTGTCAATAATTGACTGAATAAACCATGGAGCATAGATAATGTGTACATGCCCAAATATCAAGACAGTACACAGCACACATACACCATATTATTCACATATCAATTCCATACCTCCACAATTGCAGGTCTCCTGTAAAGCCGTGTTCACAGCAGCAGTGGTAGGGGCTACTCACCATAGGAGATGGGGACAAGGCTATGTTGCCGATGGAGGCCTTGAGTTGGTCTACAGAGGGAGCTGTCACGGGGCAGTTGGACGGCAAGGGCTTGATCTTGATCTTGAACTTCTTGCGGTGGTCCTCATCTTCCTCGGACTCATCGGAGGAGAAGAAGTGGGTCTTGACTTTGGGGGCAGGTGGAAAGGGAAACGTTAAGGATGGACAATGGTCATCTGTTTGGGAACTGCCCTCGGCGTTGTGATTGCTACGGAGGTGAAATTGTTGCAAGCTAGCCAAGTTAATGATTGCACTATTGTTGCTGTCTCTTCTACCTTTCAAACTGGAAAATGAAGTGCACAAGTCAACATTAATTAATTCTCACATAACACAAACATATAAATAATGAGATTGCCAGCCCAGTTTTCAATTATATCAGTCCACTGTGTGTGTGTGTTTGTGTGTGTGAGAGTGTGTCCATCTATGCCCGTCCAGTACTTGATGCTGTAAGTCAGTCCATCAAGTAATTCCAGGGAGCAAAACATCATCACCCTCATAACAAACAGTTGGCGAGGGGACTATAAAGCATCACTTTCACTCAATACTGGCTGGCGGTCCAGGATAACCATGTATTGATTCTAGCCAAGCTCTAGATTCAGGGGAAATAAACACACTTTTAACCGCTTCCCTGTGACTGGCCGTTCAAGTCTGGGGAAACAAGTGTAAGATTAATACGGACCCAAAATGGTGCTCTATGTTCTAGTTTGGACTTTTACTTTTCAGAGAAAGTATGAAGGGCTATCAATATTTATTATATCTCAATTGCTTTGTCAATGGATGCACTGACTTGAGCTCACAGATGGTCATAAAGGAAGTAGAAATGCCCCTCTGGTAGTTCAGACTAGCCTTGAAATATAATATATACGACACGTTGAGTTCAATTCTAAATGAAGCACACAAAGTTTACTGGGGCTGTGGGACATGTTAGAGGTATGCATTACATGGGGTTCAAGTGACCTGCCATTGACATGCCATGCAGTACACATAAAACACATCCAGATAAATGCGATGAGGATATCTGCTGCCTCTTCTTCTTCGTCGGGTCTCATGCTGTAGCCCTCTTCATCCACCTCAGGAGAGTTCTGCAACACACAGCCAAACACATTCGCTTTCACAGTGATTTGGCTCCGTTTGTTTTGTTTTGTTTGTTTGTCTTTGTTATATTGAGCTGATTTTCTTTTCAAAGTGTGTGAAAAACTCAAGATCAAAACTTTGACAGGAAAGATGTCAGTGACTTCAACAAAATAATATGGACATTCCATTTTTTGGAGGCCAGGTCTTTTCATTTAGACATGAGAAGTTAGAAAAGTATCTCCAGACCAATCTTCCTTTTAGAAGTCAGGTCTAATGAGGTAAAAGCTTATAAAGATTCAACATAGGATTTTACTTACATATCTTTCCCAGTCGATCTCCCCAGTGAAGCCGTTGGCAGAACCGTTGGTCTTCTTCTGGGACTGATAAGACAGTACAATTAAAACCACACCAAACAGTGTTTCTGTGGATGGCTGCTATAACAAAACCACGGACTCTAGTCAGCAGTATGTTAAGTATGTTGCTTTGAGGGAACTACGACTTTCACATTATTAAATGATCTACTACTTAGGTTGTTTGATGATTTAATGATTTCGGTTTTGCTTTGGTTAGGCTTCAGACTAAGATGCCAGCCATTATCTCACTGATGAATGAAACAACAGCACAGCACTAATTTGGAGGAGAAAGTATTAAATCCCAAATACTGCAAAGAGTGATGAGAATATAACTACTGTGATTTAATATATCTATAAATTACTGCATGTAACTAATACTACCTTCATCTACCATTAATCACTATGTTTATGCTTATCACGAATATCCCATGAAACAAAATTGTGTGGCATGGGATAGCCTTTACTATGCTACATTGCTAGACATTTGCCTAGAGACATTAGTCTATTCTACAAGGGTTTCTAATTAGAGTTCAGTACCAAGTCAGACTCTTGGGGTTCCTGGAAGGTCAAGAGGATGAACACAGCGGAGGAAAGCACAGAGGAATTTCATTCAAATGAAATACGACTGAGATCATAATATCATTGGTGAACGCAGAATATATACGCAGATCGAAACATGCTGCAATCACCCAACTTGCAAAATATACTTATACAAGACATTGATTGCTGTTTAGGAGATAATGAGGAGTTTCAGTTACTTACGCCTCCCTCTCTTTCTGGGGACCCCCTGGGTAAAACAAAAAAAATGAAATGAAATGGGCGTGAGCAACATTAAATGAAGTCCAATGCGAAACATATTATGCTGTGTGGAACCAACTTCAACAAAAATCCACATAATACGCAGACTGAGATTAAACCAATATCACACTGTGGCAGACGGAAAGCTAGGAGGACACAAGTAAAACAATACTCTGTTGCCTAGGCCATAACATTCTATCAACATTTCAGAGAATGGAGACTGATGGAAATGTTTTGTAGGTCAGGGGTTAAACAGATCATGTGTGAAAAGGTTGACCAAAAAGATCATAGTAAATAACCTATGCATAAATATCTGCTGCATACTACATGCACCCCCCTCTACACCAGGGAAGCCTTTGCATTGGTGGTGGGAGACACACTCACGCCGAGTCGTTGTCCTTCTCTTTCTTCCGCATCCCGAAGGCCTTCCTGGTACGTTTTTTCAATCCTGAGGAGCAAACAAAGGAGAGAGGTGGGGCTATGTGCCTGCGTGTGAGGATGTACAGTATGTGACCAACACCAAGTATAGATCTTGTGTGTGTCAATGAGGTAAGGATCAGGGATTAAGGATCGGTCAGTGGGTTAAAAGCAGTGTTTCTCTGTGTATTATTGAGTGACTACATGCAGCGTGAAGGTAAACTGGCTCCATGTCAGAGCTAAATCTGTTCATGGACAACTCTGGATCAAAGTATTCGATTTTTGTCCAGACTTAGTGTTTCAATAATCAGATAATCCTTCAGAGAACTGTCAAAATATAAATCTGCAACGTACAAAAATAACCTTTGCATCCTTGAAAGAAAAAGAAACAACAGGAAGCCATTTAGCGAGGCGCCAGATCGCCAATTTGAGTGGCAGTTATAGGAGGTCTGGGTAGAGCCAGAGACAGTCAGTAATGCACACACCCCCAGGGCTTCAGTAGATGCTAGTGCACCGCGTGCGTGCGGACCCATTGCTAGGAAAACCGAGGTTGAAAAACATTAGGGTAAAAAAAGAACTGTCGTATTTCTACTCACTTCCCTCACACTCGTTTAATGAATCTACACATCGATTTGAACCTACATCATTAAAACTAATTTACAACATAGTAAATAAAAATAATGTGATGCGAAATTCCACTTGCCAAACACTCTTACCCAAAATGAAAGCCCAGTTGCCCCCCTCTATGTTCAGTGTGATTACCAAGTCTCTCATATCATCATGCCTTCATCTCTTGGCCTGATCCACGGACATACCGCCACAGATCAGCAACCTGATGCTGCCAAGCTAAATACAACTCCAGCCACTCAGCTCATGAATAAGAAACAATGGCCGAGAGAGCATGTTCTCTGAATGTATGATGTTTTTGCTTGTTATGTTTCCACTCTCGATTGTGCATCAGCATGGCCAAATGGCACATCGCTCCGTAGTAAGACATGGGGGCCTCATCCTGAAATTCTCTCATTGATGCAGCAACACACACACACACACACATTTAAGCATATTTTGTGTGAAGGGAACTTGCAAAGTAAGAATTTCATTGCCGTTGCAAACTATGTTTCCATTGTGTATATGACAATAAACATCTTGTATCTTGTATCTTGTATCCCTCCACCCATACGCTAAGACCTACTTCATGACTTTTGTTTTTAGAGTTTTCAAAACACACTCGAGGCTTCATGTCTAGTGATATAAAGCAATAACATACAAATACATACTCAAGTGAGGCTTTATATTCATCCAACACAAATCTACGAGCACAATGTTCAAAAAGCAGATACGGAGGTCTTCCGTTGGGAGGGATCCCAGAGGAAGTGCTAACGTGGTTAGCGGCGTCTCGTGATGACACTAATGTAATTGCAGGGAAAGCCACAGGATATGGAGATAAATACAGGTTTTGGAGCTAAACCCAGAACCTGGAGCTAAACACGGGACCTGGAGCTAAACACAGGACCTGGAATAAAACACAGGACCTGGAGCTAAACACAGGATCTGGAATCAAACGCAGGATGTGAAGGGAAATACAGGATCTGGAGCTAAAAACAAAATCTGGGGCTAATCACAGGATCTAGAGCTGAACACAGGACCTGCAGCTAAACAGAGGACCCAGAGCTAAACGCAGGATCTGGGGCTAAAATCTTGGCGTAAACACTGGCTCTAAAGCTAAACACAGAATCTAGAGTTAAACTAAGGATCCGGAGCTAAATACAGGATCCGGAGCTAAACACAGGATCCGGAGCTAAAATCAGGATCCGAGCTAAACACAGGATCCAGAGCTATCACCCTCCTGTGAGGCCAAAGGAAGACTGTGGTAGGAAAACCGCCACAATCTATTGTGGCGTTGAACCACACATAGATATAATAATAACTAAAGAGCCAGTGAACCTACTGTTTCAGATGGAATTCGAACACTATGAGATTAAAAAAAAAGTGTTTTGGGTTGAGAGTTTTGGGAAAGAAGGGGGGCGTGTTATCCCCATGGTTACGACCCATGCATCATTTATGATACTTTTCTGGTACCTTAGTTTGTGTATGCCGTCGTTATAATAAGCAATGTTGAATATGAAATGCGACATACACCGTAGCGTTATACTATAGGTGTCCAGGAAGCCCAACCCTCACTCGGACGCGGACATTAAATACATCGCTGCCCAGACGGAGCTTCACCATCCACACACACCTTGGCGTGTTACTATAAGTGTTCGAAAAGCTCAACTTTCTCTCGGACGCCGCAGTCATCCGCTGCCCAGACAGAGCTCCACGCGTCCACCGGCACCCCTTGGTCGTGACGTCAGAGTGCCTCGGAAAAGGCACTCAGACGTCACGAAAAGAACGCCACCTGCATTCGCAGCAGAGTGGAACGTACACATAGTGTTTAGGGGAGAATGGCAAAAACACAGGATTTTACCCCTTTTTCCTCTAAATTGGGGATTACTTGACTACTATGTTGACAATCATATAAGACAAATTACCACGTTTGAAACAAAACAGAAGTGGTTTTGGGTTCACTGGCTCTTTAACACTTCTAAGCATATGCACATAAAAAATACACCCATGTACTTTACATGGCGATAGAATTCCTGAGATCACAGGCACCATGCCAAATGCCAAAAAGGCCAAAGGATGCTACTTCAGACAACCCAAAAATAACTGAAAATAGTTTACTACTATTAGAAAAGACTCCATACGCAGCACCATGGAAACGGCAGGCAGAAGCTGAAGCCAACACTATATGGATGTCACAGGAGAGCTAATGCTATGGTAAGAGTATTCACAGTGCCTCTGAGTACAGTGTAGTGACCGTTCATTTTCAAAAGAGACCCACAAGAGCACTAGTCGCTCAGGTTTTATCATGCCACCAAATAGCCACATTTACCCAATGGGAGATGGGGGG
>OMKX01056248.1:0-11620 GCA_900302425.1 Brosme brosme
TGGCATTAATGTGCCACTGCTGCTGGAGTTTGTATTTATAGGGAAACAGGGGGACAGACCAGAGACCACAGATCCATTCCTGTCTAGGCTGCCACAACAGGAACTAGCAAGTATCATCGCTCTAGTTTTTATCCAAAATATTTCAAGTATCAAGTACAATATCAAGTATTGTATGAGAATTGTTTGAAAAACCTTCCTATACCGCATTCAAATCGGGTTGAGTTGGAAACATGGTACCTAAATGTGTTGTTCTTTGTCTAACGTCTTTGGACTAAAGTGTCTGCTGAATGAATTAAATGGATATGAATATATGAATAATGCTCTAAAAGGTAAAAGGTGAAAGCATGCTCTTTGTGAAGGTAGGCTTCATAACTTATCATTGAGATATGACTCCAAGGTCAATGGATGTTTGTGGAAGTGGTTGAACGAACTGACTTAGGGAATTCATTCACAATGAGTACCATAATAGCTCTTAATAGAGGATTGTTTGGGCAATAGGGAATATTCCAAGGTTTACCATGTAACAGAAAGAAATATAAAATGACTGGAGTATGAGTAGCACATTTTGAATGATCTATTATCCATTGGTGTCCATTTACAAGAGCCGTGTTCTGTATAATATGCTGAATATATGGGATGCATGAGATTAATGGATTAATTGCAGTTGTGGGACATGCTAATAGCAGTGGTGGGTTTGGAGAGGATTTGAATGCAAGGTAGAGAATAGCGGGCCTGGCCATTTAACACAGAACATTTATAATAACAGAAGAGGAGGCGAGGGAGAATTTAAATAAAGGAATTGCACACCCAACCTCCCACTTTAATTGCAAATTCAAATTTCCCATAATGGATTCTGACATCTCAAGTCACCAAAATCCATCATTCTGAAGGGTATTATTCCCCAATTAACCTGTCACCCCACAACCTCGCTGCATCTTTCTGCAGGGTTCCAGCAAGTGATGAAGAATTATAATTATGCTCAAATGTAAAGCACATTGATAATCCACCGTCTCCAAGAGACAATCCCAACTATCTGTTCGTTCTGTGCCATGCCTCCAGTCAAGTCAGGGCTAAGCTCTTTCTGGGACCACCTGAATCCAAACGTGTTTATATTTAGACTATATGAAATTATTTAGTAAATTTTTTTCTCACTTTAAGAAGAATTGATTAATGCCGTTGCAGTTCATATGCAGTTCTTAACATAACCTAAGAATAGGTTAAGCATAACTTCATATATCATATCACCATATACATAAATGCTTTTGGGTGTCAACTAAAAAGCTATATTTTATATTTTATAGTTTTCTCCAAAATGGGATCCAGATGATATTTCTGATATTCAGAATTCTTTAAGTATGTTTAAGCATTGAGCCCCCAGTGAGCCCTAATATTCGATCAGCGTTTTATTTTACATTTCCTTTCCCAGTCACTCCGTTTATGAAACAGTTGAGCACAATCAAATCCATAATGTTAACAATCTCCTTCAAAGCTGGAAATAATTGTATGTATCTGGCTGGTTAAACAATGTAAATCTTTACCAGGAACAAAATAATAAAATTGTAATTTTGATAAGCTACTAAAAACAAAATTGTTTTCTACCAAAACCATTTCCTGGTGTTCTGCTTAAACAACTCAGAGTTAGATCCACATTGGCAGGCAGGTGCAACACCAGGTGTTATCAAATCTAAAGGAGCTGCAAATAATACATAGATAGGCCTACAGTACATCATATCTGTCACGTATGTCAAGCTCCACAGCTCAGCCGTGTCAAATTCAAAGTCTAAGACGTGCATTCCAAAATGTACACCAAATGAATACAGCCAAAGTTGAACATACAATTAAAGTCAGATGGACCCCTACACCATACCAACCATGTGTGACACAACGATAATTTACATTTAACATTGGTTTCTCCATAAGTCAATGTCCACCCAGGAACCATGCTATGAAAGAAAAGCCAACATTCACATGTCTACCCTCGCAGGTTCAGGTGTGCGGCCAATCTACCTAACATCTTTTACTGAAATGTGCAACATTTCTTATAGTATGAAAGACCGGAAGTGTCTATTTTACGTTGGCCTACTGGATGCAACGATAAAGCAGTGCATCTCTGATCCAGCACTCCTACTATGTTATAGCAAAACTCCCGGGGGGAGATATGCCTTGTTTCCCGTTTCGTTACGGAGATATTCAACCGAAGAAAAACTGATTTGAGCGAGTAGATGAAGCTTTCAGAAGGGGATTTTAATAAGTGTATTTCTACAGTGGCCAGACTACACGCTGTTGATAACAAACCTTTACAGACACTATTTTACTGTTCACTAGTGCAGGCCAATTTTTAGTTCACTGTTAATAGCCATTTATGTGCTTCCAGATCCCCGCTTCCAGCTTCATGATTGGGCTAAACAAATATGAGCGAAAACAAAGAAAAGCCTTGTTCACCGAGATTTGAGCTCATCTGCCATAAGACTTTAGATTAGTAGTCCTATGTCTGATTTGTGAGACTAGGGAAAGCCTGACGAACACCGTGCAACTTCACAACAACAGCAATACAAACGAGCGAGTTACTGCATAATGTGAAAATATGATATTTATTTTGAGGACCTCTAATGAGACCTGTCTGTTTCCTGCAGAAGCCGAGTGACCGGTCCATTTATATATGTCCACACACACACCCAGCTGGAGGTTACTGCTCGCCACAGCTTCTAGTGTAATTGTTATAATGACTATTAACAAAAGCAATTATCTGGCTCTCTACCTGAATATACACTGACTGGGGTTATTAAAGGATACACCTGCTGAATGCTAAGACTAATTACCAAGGTAGCGGCTGGTAGCCACATTCATGCTAACATTTTGACTGGAGGTCCCAATGGTTCTTCATTCCCGCCTACATGGCTTCTACATGTTTTGATACCACTACTATTAACACAGACCATTTGACTTGTGAACAGATACAACACCATCTATTAAAAGTGGATTCCTAACCATTATGAACTTGTATTGCGTTTTATTTGGGGCCACAAACTTAAATCAACAAAATAAATTGAAAGAAAATTCCAATTATTTTTTAAGAGAGTCACTGGCCTAGAATATGCCAGAAGTATATAAAAGTGAAGCTGTGTATTTTTGCTTTATTTTATATAATCATTCAAATGTAATTAAAGGCTAAAGGGGTAAATGCTAGAGCTGATGGTACAGTGACTGATGGTATAATGAATGGCTTGGAGCAGAGTTTTTAATATTCTGCTTAACAAAGATGTTGCAAAGTCATGGTCGGTTTATGAGACACTGGGGCATGAGTGACGACTACTGCTGCCCAGATAATCAGCCTCAAGGACAACCCTCCCATTTGCTAACTTTTCAGATTTATTCTAATAATTAGAATTAGTTTATCCTTCACCCTCTATCCCAAGTTAACATTATGAAACCCATGAAAAGCCTAATCACAATTATTTTGCCAAGCATGCACTCATGCATTTCCTTAATGCATGCTTTTCTTTAGGTTTTAGGTGACGGATATCAAGACCTTTATCAATGCTTTTGTCTCGGGCTCAATATGTAACTTAAATAAGGTTGAACTTATAATTTTGAACTTATAACTTATAATATAATATACTTATAATTATCATAATACATGTATTTTGCACACTCCATATGAAATTGTTTCTAAGGCTTGATTCAATGGACTTCTAATGAATCAAAGTGCAATTTTATGAGTTGTATGAGTAGCAGAACACTGATTGTCAACTTCAGAGGGGTTTATGTTTTTTATGTAATCAAACAGCCACATTATTCAGTTTAAGTTTTGGTTAAAATATTCAAGAATATTTTCATTGGATATATGTTTTTAGTCTGTTTTTAAACTCTGATGGGCTATGACCCATGGAATGAAAAGTTGATGAAATGACTGATTTAACCAAAATCCTCACAAACCCATTCACATACCTAAGAGGTTGTGAATGGGAGATGCCTTCCCTGAAAAGAAGAGCAGCTCAGTCTTGTCCAGACTGTGCTTCGGGTGGTGTGTCAACATCAACTTACAGATGTCAGCCAGACACGCAGAGAGTCGCGCTGCCACGCGGGCATCAGACAAAAGACAGAATTAGTCTAAAAAAAAAAAGCCTAAGCATAAAAGCCATGTGAGTGAATGACAGAACCCAGTGACTTGGTGTACACCGAGAAGAGGGTGGGACCTAGAACAGAACCCTGAGGGACCCTCATAGTATTCTTTCCAGGTTACCATATAAGTGCTATCCTTGAGGTAGGATGTGCATATGGGAGGGTACATAGGGTACATAGTTCCTGGAGGGTGGAGAGGAGGATCTTCACTGTGTCAAAGGCTGCTGAAAGGTCTGGCAGAATGACTACAGAGGCGAGGGAGGCTTTTTAGCAGTGTGAAGTTTCTCTGTGACGGTCAAGAGGGTTAGGTCGTCTTTGAGAGGCCCGCCTTGAATCCAGACTGGTGAGGGTCAAGAAGGTTGATCTGGTGGAGATACGCAGAAAGGTGGGTTAAGACTGCATGCCCAAGTGCTTTGGAAATAAATGGTAGAAGAAAGACAGGTCTGTAATTCTTGATGGGTTGAGTGTGGGTTACTTTAAAAGAGGGGCCACTCTCACTGCTTTAAGAGTGTTCTGAAAACAACTAGTTGTCAAAGAGGTCTTGAGGAGATGGGTGAGGAAAGGAAAGAGGTCAGGAGCAATACACTGAAGAAGGTGAGAGGGAATAAGATCAAGAGGGCAGGTGTACCTCATTGGGAGAGTGGTGAAAAGGAAGTTAGAGTAGGAGATGAAGAGGTAGATATAAGTGGTGTCAGCAAGTGGGCGGGGAAATGAAAAGCGTATGTCATGGATCTGTTTTACAAAGTAGCTAACAAAATCGCTTGGTATTAGGGAGGTGGGGGAATCGAGGAGGGTAGGGAAGATAGAAAAAAAAGTTTAAAAAGTCAGCTTTAAGCTGAAGTTGGGGGGTGATAACACAATAGTATAGTAATAGTAATGTTATTTATGACAAATAAAAAAACCTTCTCCACTATTGCTGTTAAAATAAGTGACAGCATAGTCATGGGACCATGACGTAGAGTTCTGTTTGGCTCCTGAGGCAAGAGAGTTATGCGAGATGGGCCTACCAGGCCCAAATTCCCTCCATTTCCTGATCACCTTACTATAGCTCCATCCACAACCACTTTAATCCCAAACCAAGCTGCAGGCCCTACAGGCTTTTTAGTACAAAAACAAGACGAGTGGAACCAAAGAGCGGCCCATCTCACCTCTACATCCTTTTGGATTATATTTTAATTTGACTTTTAAGTTATTTAAGTTATTTTAAATGTTTTGGTGTAAAATAAAAAGTTCCAAATTGGGTGATCTGTGAGTTTTTAATTTGTTTATTATTTCAGAGAATTTCAGCATTTGCAGTAAAGAATTAAAATGACGATTTTCGATCAAGTAGGCTAATGTGTGATGGTGTACTCTATGACAATGTTGGGAACCATGAGGAATAATTCACCCCCTTGTATGTGTGCGCAGGGAAAACATTATAAATTCATTATTTTCAGGACAATAAGTATCTTTACATCAAAAAGCTTCTTGATGGCCATGATTGAAATGAAATGCTTCTTGTAAAATGGCACTCATAAGAAAATCGGAAATTAAATATTTGTGATGACATGAAAAAGTAATTTATTATACCTGTGTGCGTGCTTTTAGCCCTTGTTAGATTATTACTAATTAATTTTTCTTCCTGACAATGTGAAACTATATTTTTGTACATTCATCTCCACTGAAGAATAATGAAGTTGATGAGGATGGGAAGAATCCAAGTGTGTCTCACTTTGCATGCTATGTCAAGGGACTGTATAAAGGGAGTAAGCTGCAGGATTGAGAATGGCCTTGGGGCGTTAGGTTTGATGCACACCTTGAACATGTTTCTAGATGACAGCTAATAAAAGTTTTAAGTAACAAGGAATGTCTCTGAGTTTTAAATGTATCATATCTTTTAAAGTTTCAGTCTAGAAATAGGCTCATATATGCCTACCATACTGAAAGTTTTTTGTATAAGGTACAAAAAAAAAAGCTAACAGTAAATAAGACTGAAGTGGCTGGCTATTACTGAGCACTATGTATAGAGAGAGTCAATTGCTACACCGGGTATGTAGATAACCTTTAAATTACTGAACGCAAGGCCCCCCCCAAAAACACTTGCATTGTTGATTGCCAGCCCTTTATTTTCATGTGTTACCTACAGCCAGGCACAGAAGCCAATAGTCTAAAAATAATAATGCTTATATTAATCATATGATTGTATAACCCATAGAGCATATAATAACTTATTTTAGACTTTCTTTGTTATTATAATAGGTGTTTGAATAGGATAATTCACATTCAATATGAAACATTCTATACACAAAAAACATGCATTAGACCTCAGCCCCTCATAAAATACATAGAATTTCACTCAGAAAATATGATAAAACCCCTTTCTTGTTGCAACAAGTAACGGGTTTCTTTTGCAAATGGAATTTTACACCCCACAAGGATATCCATAGCTACAGTTGGCCTACCAATAACACTGTTTCTGAAGCTGCCTAATGAAAATAACAAGATTAAGCAATGTATCAAATGTATAAAATCTTTCCCATGACACAGCAAACCTTCATTACAATTAGACAGAAATCATTAAACGCTTATGATTTTAATTGTTCACAAGCAACACAGGTACAAACAGGAACCATACTGCAGTTTTTCCCCACTGGTGTATTCCTTGTCTGCTGATGGTGAGAGTTGCTGTTTATCCCAGCTCCTGTAGAGGAACTTTGAAGTTGTTTTGCCGTCTTAATCAAAGCTTTTTCCAGAGAGGGCCTTCTCGGGACTTCTTGAATTTTAAGACGATGCACAACCCGAAATAATGTGCTTAACGCTTTTTTTCTCTAAGTGCATAGGAATATACGACTAGCTGTATGATACGGAATGGATTGTGTGATGATGGCTGAGGTGAACAACTGTCTATTTGTGGTTGGATGATGTGGCAGACTGCTTGTGTTGGGTGATACTTGATCTGATGTTAATGTGCTGCTGTGTGTAAGAGACGGAGTGGGTTGCGAAAGGGAGAGGCAAAGATGGCCAGATAATCCCGTCTGCTTGATGAGATTGAAAGCTGGGATTGATTGATCGCCTAATCATAGGAGGAAATGGGCCTGAAAATGAATGAGACTCTGCCCTTGGCTTGCTGTGGAGCTGGGCAGCTTGCGTGCAGAGGGGATGGAGGGTGGGGGGTGTGAGCTTCAGAAAGACATGGCCTTAATGTGCATGGGACCTGATTTCATTTGTGTCTGATATACAGTTATACGATCCCAGCTAAATGATCAAATAAAAAAGGGAAGAGGGGGAACACGGAAGGTGGTGTAAATCAAGCTTTATTGCTGGAATATTACTTTTTCATTCATCTCAAAATGGATGCTGCGAGAAAGGTGCAAGAATAAAAATCAATTCTGAATTTTGATTTGGTTGAGCTTAATCAAGCAAAGATAGCCTGAATTGGTTGGTTGTTGGCGTCATTGAATTATAATAATAATAATATTAATAATAATAATTCTTATTATTTTCATTTGTTCCATTATTTGGTGTGGTGTATTTTCACCAACACCAGGATATTTGTTTGTGAATTGCATACAGATTGAAGGTAGGATTACACAATGGCTTTACCAATAATACCCCTGTTTCTCGAATTTAATTTCCATCCACATCCTCTGCCTTTCTCTGCTGTATACGTGTCCAACTAAAAGCATTGTTCCCTAAAAGAGGAACATTTTATGTTTTTGCTGTCCATATTGCCAGTCAGATGAAATGGGATTCTCTTTCTTTCTCTCGTTCGCTCATCTCATTCCCATCTCTCTGTCATAATAAGCACACACCAACTTGCATGCTGGAATGGTTCGATTGGCCCACCGTTTGAGGGTGCCTGTGTTTCTCAGTTCATAGAGTGAGCACTGCCAGAACATATCACCACGGAGGCCAGACTGATTAAACTGGTGGACTGGGGGCCTTCCATCAAGACACCATCAAACCCACCTGTTTGTCTTGTTGTTTAAGGGATGGGTGGCAGTTGCCACATTCAGTTTGTCTCCATGTCTACACCTTTTAAACGCTCTTTGAAAAGCAAATAGACCCTGGAGTTGATGGAACATTTATCTCCATTTTCTACTTCATGGTTGACAGCACCAACAAGTCCTATGTGACCCTTTATGTTAAATTATAGCTTCATCTGTGCCCAAAAGGGTACATGTATCCTACAGATAGCACAGGCATGAATTTGAATTAAATCCCCTCCACCTCCACCAATCCACCAGCCCCTCGGCACACATTAATTAAAGACATCAATGAAAGCTATATGAGATGAACACAATCAAATATGTAACGATGTCCATGCTGCACTCCACCTAGGTGGCTGCCACACTCCACCTAGGTGGCTGCCACACTCCACCTAGGTGGCTGCCACACTCCACCTAGGTGGCTTTTACTGGGCTTCTCCATAACAAGGACGCAGGGTGGTGATGTTGGAACCAGTTAATTGCATAGTTTGAGCATAATGATGGAGGAGGTGTAACATGCTGCCATGTCGATGATCTTCTTGAGTGTGTGTGGTGATGTCCGGTTTAACCTGTGCACATAGATTGCACAATGCACAGCTAGTGTGCAGCCGCACGGAGCCCCAGAGTCCACTGTCCAACTGGGGGGGGAAACTGTACAGCTCCTGGGTCGGAAACCAGAAAGTCGGAGGGGTGTAGTTACACTTGCAAGATGGAGATTACAGAATACGACTTTGCTGTTGGCCAAGGGATACAACAATGGGAAGACGATTCTATCATTTTAGTTATCAGTCCTCTTCTGGATCCAAGATTTGATCACGTTTATTGTGGTTTCGCCTGTCTGATTGTTTCCAGTACTCCTCCATTTCATGTAACGCAGGGCTACATATATCCGCCCCCAGCAACATGATTGGTCTGAACAGATTTGAGGTGAATGATTGTGAAACAACACCCCGCTCACCTAGATTTGTCTCATCTGCGACTTAGAATACTTCGGACGTGGACATAGTCACACAAATCAGGCTTTATCTTACTAATCTAAAGTCTGATGGCAGACAAGCTCAAATCTTGGTGAACGGGCGTTTCTTTTTCTTTCGCTTCATATTTGATCATGTTGCTGAATGGCGCGTAATTTGTTGTTAACAGCCACATTAACTCGCAAAGCACTAGTTAACAGAAAAAATGGTCTGTAAAGGTGTCAAATCAACCTTGTGTAGACCGGCCACTGTAGAAATACACTTATATCTGGTCGATTTTTTTCTCCGTAACGGAACAGGAAACAAGGCTTGTACCCGCTCCTTCGGTTATTCGGTGATTCTCATCTCACTCCGGACGTATAACGAGAAACGAATTGTGGGAGGTGCTATTTTACCCAGCAAATGTGATATTTGCAGTATTGACACGATTATGAACCCTGGAGAACGTACACCGTCGAATCAATGCTTCACCCGCGGTACAAGGTGCTAACTTCACCCGCGATACAAGGTGCTAACTTTAGCCAGGAATGTTGTGGTCAAAGGCAAAGTAAGGATTGACGTTCATTGTAGAGCCAACATTGATACAAAGAGAAGAGCATGTTTTCACATTATTTACATGAGATCCGTGATCATGGCCAACATTCACCGCACTTCTTCAATTTAGAAGTACACTGGTTACGTTAGCGTCCATGTAACCTTATTGGAAAATGATCATGTTTACTAGTTGCTTTACCAGTTATACTAAGTCACATTAGTAAACTGTGCATGTGAACTTATCCTACTGTTTGGTATGCCTACATCATTTTGTTTTTTGAACAGGCCCTAAACATCACTAGAATTTAGTTGTTTGTTTTGTTGCGCTCTAGGCTATGCTATAATTTACCATCAAACTGATATTCTATGATATTGCAGTCCCATGTTCATCGGTCATTGATTATCTTTACTTCAACTCGACATTGACATATAATGTGGTTATTTCTATTTTCTGTGTGTATTTTTATTGTGTTTAATAACCGTGTGAGGGACTCTACCATGAAAACGAATTGTCTTTGGATGAGAAGTTGAATGAAGTTGAATGAAGGATGATCTTTGCAGATCGATCAATTTACTTACCTTGAACTAAGTTTAATGATTCACATCTAGCCTTATACTTAAAAACTCATACATACGTCGATTGTTTAAAGTAGTAGATAGATTTAAACATTGCTTTTGCTATACGATTGCCGTTTCTCTGCCTTCACATTTTTATTGTGAAGGCATTATTAAGGAAACTACTGTTTTCTTCCAAACCAGAATATTAACCACATTCAAGTATTTCACATATGTGGCCAATGGATACAAAATATAAACAAGCATCAAGGGGAAAACTGGTGTCATGTCATTCTATTGTAATACGGTAATTATAGCTTGCTGTGGAAGTTGACACATCTTTCCCGAAATAGCCAAATATTTCACCAAACACACGGATCAATTAACCCGAGGTCATATTGTTCTGACCTCCCTCTCTGTCTCCCTCTAGAGCGAAATGGAGTGTGCTGCAGTCATTCGGTGCAGGTGTTGTGTGTAAGTGAGCAGAGACGAGTTAAAGAACCAGCCGGGGCGAGCACAGGCAGCTGAGGGGAGAGTGTACAAGACCGTACAAAGAGCTTGAAGGTAGGTTTAGTGATCAATGGCATTGATCAGCCGGTCAATGCCACAGTCTATATCCTCCTCTGTTTATGCTCTCTGAGCACTACTGTGTTAAACTGAGCGTGCTCTAAGCAGCCACCTCAGGGAGCCCTCTGAAAGCCTGCCTCACCCCCCGCCATTGATTGACATGTCGATTAGCTGGGAAGCTGTCGACAGCGCAGTTGTTAGGCATCTTAAACATTAATGATGATTGCAAGCGGTGGCCTAGAGTTACACCCCTGACAAAGAGACGGTGACGTTCCTCTCCGCCACCCGATGATATCATTGACATGTGGCTTTAGCATACAAAAGCTTTTTACTAAATATTAAATGTTTCAGAATGGAATACTTCCTTCTATGATTGTAACATTCAACTGAATGAAAAACAGATGATTTTATGAATAGTGTCACTCGGTAACTGAAGATGTCCTGAACACTTTACTTTCATATGGTATAATAGAATAGAGATCTCGCTAGCAGCATTGCTTGGCCTTATTTTTATTCACATGCCTGTGGTACATCAATCTGGCATTAAAATAATTCTGAATGATAAATATGATGTAATGCTATGCGTAAATCTCACCAATATGGTCGTACCTTTCAGCTGTGGGTGAAGTATTATCTCCTAGAACAATTTCAACGAGAAGGCATGTCCGAATGTATAAACCGTTCAATAATCAATAATACATTATATACATAGAATATATTCTCATCATTAAAAACATTTACATCTATAGATTATACAGTCTCCAAAAACAATCAATGCAATCACTTCATATCTCCCTTCATATCTCCCAAATAACAATGATTAGACAGAAAAACCCAAACACAATCAGAAAGTTCTAAAGTGTTTTCATTTGTCAGGTATATCTTTTTTTGTATTAGTTA
>OMKX01056250.1:0-15381 GCA_900302425.1 Brosme brosme
CACACACCTACCTTGATCATGTGCTCTTGGACGCACGCAGGTTCGCTGCTCCCCAGGATGCTCAGCAGCTCGTCATCGGAGATGAAGAAGAAGCGGGGGAACGCGTTGCGCTTGGAGTCCAGGTAGTCGTTGAGGCTCTTCTGGCATCGCTCCAGGCCGTCGCTGAGGCCCTGGAGGTCGGCCAGTCGGTTGGGTACCAGGCAGCAGCGCTTGATTCCTGGGTCCTTCACTGTGTCAATCATTATCTACACAGGACAACAAACAAACATAGCTTAGGTAGAACCTCTAATTAGACGTCTTCTCTCCCAGGAACAGATTCACTCTGTGTAGAAACCCTTCATTAGTGGAAGAAACCTGTGGAATATGGATAACAGACTGGTCACCAGTACAGGTAGTCTGCGTCTCACTGCATGGACAAACCACACGCTCATATGCGTCCCATCATCGGTCATAGACCTTGATCTACACATGATGGTATGTATTGGTGTTATTAGCACTGATAAGGTAACAGCAAACCTATCTTAGCCTAGTAAAGTCAGGTAAACAGCAGACTGACATCGTCCTCAGCGCGGCCCTGTCTCTGCACCGGCCTAAATGACCCACACACTTACCTTCTTGAACATCTTATCAATGTGGTCAAACTTCTTGGCTTCCTCCGGTAACTGCGAGCGGATGTCCCCACCGATGAAGATGCTCTCCAGGTACATCCACTTCCGTTGTACGAGCATCCATACCTGGAGGTTGGGATGAGGCGTGGAGGTTTGGATGAAAGATGAAGGTTTGGATGAAGCCGCGACTTTCATTTGCAGCACTAACGGATGTAAAGTAACACATTAAAATACTGAAGCTTCTGTAATTGAGTAGCCTTTTCGTGGAAATAAACCTTTTTTTTTTTCTTACTTAGGTTTAGTTAAATAAGCGACTTCATTGAAATAGGCAGTAGTTACAGAGTACACATTTTATAGGCTCTCGCAGAAAACATTTTCAGGGAGACGAATAAATGCAAGAGAATACTTTACAGCTACGCCCACCCACAACACTCAACAGGCCAATCAAATGAAACCTGTAAACAGATTCAACGCGATGGTCACGGTTGGTCAGTTAGTTACCAATCACTCAAGTCAGTCACTGCACTATTTCCATTTTTGAAAACTGAACAGTCAAGAAATGCCTGAAAATGCTTTGTTAAAAGCAACAAAGTGACTTTATTTTGAAACGACCAGAGAGAACTTTCATCCAAGTGACAGTTCTTCTAGGTGGGTAGGGTCAGTGCTCCTCTGGGCACTAAGTGCTGGCGGTGCTGGGGACCCACCTCGATCACCTCTCCGATGAGGGACAGGTGTTTCTCCCACTGCTGGACGGTGGAGAGGAAGGGGCCCACGAAGCGGCTGCCGGCCATGCTCTGCAGGTTCATGGAGTTGTCGTCCAGGCACTGCAGGACCTCTTCCACGGGGCCCAGGATGGAGCCGCGCTCCTGGGTGCCTTTAAAGTAGCGCTGCACGCTGAACTTCATCATCTCCCAGGTCTCCACAACCTCCTTCACTCCCTGCATCATCACATTAGACACGTCAACATCGTCTAGAGAGGGAAGACACGGTCAGCAGAAGAAGAAAGGCCCACCTTCTCGATGCTGAGCTCTTTGACCGCGGCTGTGACCATGTCGCCGATGACGCCGCCGTACTTGTGCAGCTCGATGGAGAACATGTTCTCCAGTGTGAAGGTCTCAGGGTTCATGTCAAAGCTAGTCCCAGTTCTCTCCATGAGCTCTCTCCAGTGTCTGTGGAGAAGAATAGACCATCTGTGAGCTAAAAAACACTATATATACGTATATATGTATCCTAATGTATATCCTATATTATATAGATATAATGCACATGCTCAATGGATGTTCAATAACTTTTGAAGTTTCTGAATGGACCTTTCTCTGAGCGCTTCGTTCTTCAGGTCCAGCAGGAGCGGCAGGGACTCTTTAAACTCCTTCATGCGTCCCTCCAGGAAGAAGGCCACAGGCAGCGCCCGCACCTCTTTGGGCAGTTTCCTCAGGGTCCTGATGAAGCCCTCGATGCCCTCCTGCAGCAGCTGGAGGTTCAGGTTCACCCACAGCGTCTGGGACCACTCCATCTTGGCTATCTGAAATATTGAAACATACATTCATGGAGGAATGACCTCTTATTTTAGTTTTGGTCTTGTTGTATGTTATGTGTTGACTTTATTTATTTACTAAGTTGTATAAATAAACCATTGTTTTTGATCTGTTTCATGTCATCTAATGTCTCAACCAATGTATGCATTGTCCTAAATGCCCTGTTCTGAAAACCAATACATAGATACGCTAAGTAACTATACCCTTGAATATTTGGAAAACAGAAAGACATAGCACCTTCTGAGCTCTGTAGGTGTCATAGACCAGCTTCAGACCCTTCATATCTGTCTGTACTTGCAGCAGCTCTGGATACATGGTGAATGACAAGTCAAACAGCTTCTCAGCGTTGGCCAGCTGCTGCCGGCCGGACTCCATCTTGGCCAGTTCTTCTTCATAGGTTCCCATGACAGCCAGGCCTAGATGGAAGGGCAGGAGGGAGTCAACAAGGAAGAGATGACAATCAGGAGGGTTTGAGGTTTGACAGATGTGGTCAAAAGATAATTGATTGACCTTTTTAATTTAAATAAGTAACAAGTAACAGTGTTTTGCTAAGAAAGACGGTAGTGCAGCACCTTTCTCCAAATGGTCCCCAACAGCTCCGGGGCCATGCATGTTAAAGCTCTCAGCGAAGATAGACAGTTCCTGCGTGAAGCCCTCAATCTGTTCCTTGGTGATCTGCACGGAAAGGTGGAAGCCTTATTTGGGACGTTTTTGGGGAGCTTCAAGCACTTAGCATCTCCAGAACATCCCATTTAGACGGTGTTTTGTCTTACAAACATTGGACAGACAAATACTGAATTATGTTATATTATATTATAAAAGTAATGAACTCCTTACTTAAAGCTAGGGTAGGCATTCTCTTTTTTATATTTGTTGAAAGTCTCTGTTACATCCTGATAGCAATCAATAAATCCAATGCTCTGACCAAAAAAGAAGAAGGAATAATCTGATATATGTAGCTGTTGCAGGCCTGTAATAAACCCGTTCAGCACAAACACAGTCTTTGGACCGACCAGGCTACGTGCACGCACTCTGCCCATGCGCTCATTGGCATGACTGGAGTCTTCCACAGGACCTATTGTTAAAGCTAGAGAGCTAGCTACGTGTTTGGGGGAATGGCTCTGGAGGGAGGCCTGAGGTGGGATTTCTCTTTTCTTCGGCTGGATACTGCAAACATCTAGCTTGCTGGTTGCTCCAAATTGCCTTCCCTAGCTTAAAATATTATAAACCAACTTTTTTGTGTGAGTTACAGCTGCTTCCCTATCCTACTGCAATTGCTATTGTTGTAACTTTTTGAGATGGAAAGCTTAGACTTGAAGCCTAGCTCACCTCTGTAAAGGTTTTCTTGACGCGGCCCAGACTTCGATCCACTAGTTTGGACTGGGTTAAGAGTCCGCCCCACATCGGACCAATACTCCCCACGAGCTCCAGGTCCTCGTTGGGAGCCTAGGTGAGACAAGAAGCAAGTTTACTTCAAGCATGTACTGAAACCATGGACATCAGCAAGCCAATTGGGGACGTAGAGAAGTGATGTATGACCTCCACTTTGTACATGGCCATGGTCCTGTATTTTTCTTGGATGTCAGCAAGTCTCATCTCCACAGTGAGAGACATGGCCCGGATGTCGGAGATGGTGCCTAGGACAAACTTCAAGTCCTCCAGACTGTTGGGGTTCCGCTTCAGACTCTCTGAGAGGTGCTGCTCAGGGGAAACCAAACAAAGCACATATTTTCAAATCTATTCTAGAATCTATGCATCGTTTCATTTGGCCTTCATATGTCTTGATGAGGTTCTGGTGAGGTTCTGGTGAGGTTCTGCGGTTTAACTGATCTCAGTGTTTTATTTTATAATATAGCACTGTAAAATGTTGTTTGCCTTTGAATTTCTAGAGCATTTGATCACATCCTTTTGTATGTTTTTGTCTTTGCTGTATAAAAGTATAACGAAAACAAACAAACGTACTAAAGACGTCGATTTTTGCTATGATTAAAGTAAAAATAAATTGTCGAGTGAGACGATAAGCTTGTGAAATCTTTCCACACACAGTTGTCAGGTATTGGCACTAGCGCCATATGGTCGATTAAAACCTGAGACTAGCCCTTTACTGTGTCTTTGGTCTCCAGGGTCAGTACCGTGAACTCATCCCTCAGGCTGAGGAGGTCCTCCCTGGCGGACTGGTTCAGAAGCCGGCCCAGGGAGCTGATCCACGCCTGGGCGTTCTCCTGCACCGTGTGAGCCAGAGGAGCCAGGTTCAGGCGGATCACGTGCTCGTTCCTCACTAGCGGCTCCATCAGCACATCCTGGTGGACCTTTGCGTAGAACCGGAGCTTGTCGTCGTACAGGACGCACGGTGGCTTTTTGGAGGCAAATTTCTCCATGGCCACCGCCTTGTCGAGCTTCCACAGGGGGCAGTAGCGCTTCCAGCCGCCGAGGTGGCCGCCCAGCGAGCTAAGCAACCGCAGGGAGTTCTGGGACACCATCAAGGCCAGCTCGCTGATCTGCGGGACCTGGCACACCTCGTTGTAGAAGGTGAGAGGGAAGAGCTGGTCCTCGCCGCTCCCACCCTGCGGGGGACACTCCATGCAGGTGCCGTGCATCCAGCGCACAAACCTCTGGACCAATGAGGAAAAACACATTCATCCCTTCATCAGGGTGATTGGTGCAGCCATTGTGATTGGTCACTCTTTTAAGTGATTTGAATGAAGGTTGAGCTAAAGATGAACACCCCACCTTGGTACCGTCTACGCAGTTCCTGACACAGTTCATTATCAACTTGTAGACCTCATTACTTTTGGGCTGCAGCAAAATCTCTGGGGCAGACAGGATAGTTTCAATCTGGAAGAGCGGGGTGTTCCCCATCAGGGCTTTGTTGAAGAGCTGTATGTTCCTAAAGGAGACGGCAAATAAACAGCTCAGGCCTTTCTGGGAAGGAAATGGTACTGAAGTCTAGATCCATCATTAGCTCTCCGGGCTAGGTCAACACATGTGGTTCATTTCATTACCTCAGCACCATCTGGACCAGGGAGTCAAACACCTTGTGCTCCCAGTAGGAGTAGTACTTTGCCATGTGCTTGGACCTGCCAGTGCTGGTGTGCATGATCAAACTCTCCACCTTGGTGAGAATAGGCCCAATGGCAGAGTACTTCCTGGTCAACACATTCAGATCCTTGGTTCTCTCGTGTTCGATGACCTCACAGAACTCCTTCACCCCTGGAAGAAAAACACACCATAGAGATTGCGGTCATGACATGAAATAACCTTCTATTTACTATTTGACACCATGACATTCATGGATCCTTCTCACACATGTTCACCTGGCAGTTGGCTGTATTTATCTGGTGATGGAAACTTGAAGAGGTTGGCCATCTCCATGGCCTGCAACTTGGCCTGGATTTCTCTTTCGTTCCTCTGAATGGGAACCACTAGAGACTCAAACTTGGTGGTTGCTTGGATTCCGCGTGTGATGAAGTCCGAAATTCCTTAAAAAAATGAAAAGTGAAGAACAAGTCTCAGATGGCTGTTCTTCATTTGGTTCTGACTAGAAGAAGTATAAAAAGTTTGAACTCAGTTATTTGGCTTTTTTTCATATCTGCCCACAATTCTAACCATCCATAGAAGAACGGCATGAGTGCTGTTTTGTGGGACTAAATAGACTAAATAAATAATGCTAGTGCGAGCATCGAACCCAAGGAGTTCCAGTTGAGCATCTTGGATCCAAAGTGCATGACTTTCCTCAGCTCCTGGATGTGCTCCTGCAGCAGCAGGAACTGTGCATCGTTCAGGCTGTCCATCAGAGAGTGGTAGCGGCTCAGCAGGTCTGTCAGGCCATCCATGTATCTGCAGATAGAGATGACCCTCATTTGTGACATTGTGGATTATGAATAGAAATGCAATTAGTTTGAATGAATTGGTGTAAAAATTATAGATTTGATGTATTCTCAAATGATCATACAATAGCAGGAATTTCTCCCCCTGTAGAGCAACATTTCGTGCCAGCTCAGGCACAGAAAATCCGAGCTGTTCGAGGTGCATAGTCTCGGAGATGATCTCCTTGATCTCAGGAGCAAAGTTCAAAATATATGTCACGTTCCTGTCCAGGCAGAGTTCATGTGTTGAAGGATCCTAAAATTCAAAAGATAGAAAGAACACATTATATAATGTTTGAAGAATCCAAATTTGGCACGTAAATCTTTGGAGACTGAGGCGAAAGAAAGCCACCAACCGTCTCTCTCCTGACATGGCTTCCTCCATAGTCAGCAGAACGGGCCGACACCGCCACTATGTTTCTCTTCATCAGCAGGGGCAGAATGTTCTCCGTCTCAACTCGCCAGCGCTCGTACTTCTGCAGCTCATAGTCCCTCATGCGCTTCCCAACCTCCAGGTATTTGGCCCTTGCCTTAATGGAAGAAGACACGGGAAACCATTACCATCATGCAGCAGTGTTTAGGTCTCCAAAGGAAACAGGGCGAACGAAAATGGTGCTATCAGGGAGCTGCTCTGACCTTCTTGCCCTCCTCACTTCCCAGCAGCTCCTCCATCTCCTGGAAGCGTAGGATGGGGTTCTTGATGCGTTGGAAGAGCAAGCGCCCCCAGGATATAGCTCCTGCCACCAGGGGCTGGTTCTTCAATGGAGGCTTCTCTTTGTGGACATCAAAGTTCCTACTAATCATGTCCACCTAGCCCCCACCACACAGACAAACATGTTACGTTTTCAGATGATATTCATCATGCATTTACCTTGTTCTTACTTTGTCTTATATAGCTTTGTAGACAACTAAGACACTACTGTTATGTTATCTACACATGTGCTTAGAATAGACACATTCATTATTTTGTTTTTATAAGAATAGTGGTTGATTTGATTGGCCTACCTCTTTGCAATACTGAGCAAGGATATCATTAAACTTCTTCATCATCTGTTTGTTGAGAGCTTCTCTAGATCGGATGTGTTTAAACTTAAGCAGCATGTCAAAAGCTGCTGTCGCAGAGCGCAGCTTCTTGAACGACTGGTCGATAAAGCTGATGGCTTCTTCTTCAAAATCCTAGAAACAGTTACATGCTTGCAGTGAATAAACCATGACAGTATTTAGGGTTTTAGTATTTAACCTTCTCAGTGTGCAGCTCTTTTACAAGAGAGACCTGATATGCAAGTGTCTGACATTTTTGTTGAACTCACCATAACCTTTGTATCAAAGTCTCGCATGATGATGTTCCAGCTGCTCCTCTTCTGCATGCTGAAAGGATCGAAGCTCACTTCCTGTATGGGCACGACGAGGCGGTCGACCCGGCGCAACACGTCATCGATACGCTTGGGATCCCCCGTCACGGCCTTGAGCTCAGGGCCAAAGATGTTAGAGAACTCCTCCAGGATCTTGAAGAAGCAGGTCAGATATGTTAGTCGAGCAGATCTAGTTTTCTCTCTTTCTTTCCCATTTCATGAGTTAATTTGTTGTCTATCTAATTTCACACATTATACAGCATGAGTGAAAGGTCTTGGTGTTACTCTTTGGTCTTTACTGACCTGCAGAACATTGTAAAGGTCCTGACAGATAGAGGCCATGTAGTCAGTGTTCTCAAAGAGCCTCTTTCGGTCAAACTCCCAGCGAGGATCCCTGGCTGAAGATTCAATCTTTGCTCGCGTCTTGAAGTAGCACTCCTTCCACTGATCCAACACCTGCTTTCCATCCTGCACCTTGGCCTTTGCCACTTCCTTATTGTCTCTAAAATAGGGAAATCCAGTAGAAATGATGCGGTGGGTAAAATAATAGGTACGGGGAACGGGTGAAGTACATCCCAGATCAGCTGGAATCAAATAGAGAAAAGAAAGACATGCCAGTGATGTGGAGAATACGTACTTAAACAGCACATGGACATTGACAACTCGCTTTACGCGCTCTGACAATTCCCAGGCGATTCGTTCCATCAGAGGGACCATGCGCTCATCCTTGTTGTAGTGACTGGAGATGATCCACACCAGTCTCAGGCCGTTCATCATCTGTGGTGTGGTGTTCAGGATCACACCAAAGTCTGCTCCTGTGGCCAGGTTCTGTAAACACACTAATGAATAACTAACCACACCAAAAGAACACAAACACACAAAAGCCGACTCGCTAACAACACAACCAAGAGCAGTTAACAACTGCAGGAATATTAATACAATATTATTATTTAGTCAAATTCTAAATCTTTTGGACTTAACTACGAAATCATCCGTACTAGTTTGCTAGTTGGTAGAACATGGCTTACCTTGAAGTGTCTCTCCAGTGTGCTGAGGAAGCGCACGTTCTGTGCTGCCTCCACATGGTAGCTGTTGAGCTCAGCCACAGACAGCTCGAGATTCTGGACGGTCACTGGATCCACCGTATTCAACAGCTCCACCATCCTCTTTGCTACGGGCAGATTGAGCTGCTCGCTCAGAGCACTGAGGATCGCTGAGCGCTCCCGCCAAAAATCGATCTCAGCTATTGGACCGGGAGCCTTGAACACAAAGACCACGGGAGGAACATGAGGTACACAGAGCAGAAAGGGCTTCTGAGGAGCTGGGAAATGGTTTGGTGAGCAGCCTGCCTGAACTGAGGATAAAACCACCTTCACAGACCTGGGGCTTCTTCTTCAGCTGCTCTTCGATGATAATAGTGATTTGAGTGTGCCAGTTCATCACACACCGTTCCAGCATCTCCACCACCTCTGGCCTGGGAGCCGACACGCCCACCTCTTCTTCCAGGTCCATCTCAGGAATGTGCAGCTTTATCCTCTCTTTAGATCACAATACAAAACCTCCACATATTATATTCAAATAGGTGTCATACTATGTAAGTCAAATAAGTCTGATGTCTTTTCCTTTGTTTAGTATTCTAAACCATTTAGAGTACAGTCGCCAGGCGCCGTAATTAGAATGTGTTCTTAAGGACCTGCCTGGTTAACAAAAGAGAACTAAACCAAGGGCCGGTCACATGACACCACAGACCCACCGTCCAGCTGCTGCAGGGTGGTGTTGATGTGACCCAGGAACTTGTGAGCGCTGTTGAGCAACTCATCCCGCATCACCGCCGTCCCCGTGGACCCCAGCCATCCATCTCCCTCGCCCGGGGCCCCCCCCGCCTCGACGGCTATCCTCTCGGAGGGGGGGCCTCGAGGCCGGGGGCCCGCCTCCTCCGTCTGGTAGCCGGCGGCGGAGCGGCTCAGCTGGCTCACGGAGAGCAGGGGCAAGAACACCTGCAGGGGAGGAGAGGACTCATTCTCTCTGCTGATTGGCTAAGAGAGCAGGGGGAAGAACACCTGCAGGGGAGAGGACTCATTCTCTCTGCTGATTGGCTCAGAGAGCAGGGGGAAGAACACCTGCAGGGGAGAGGACTCATTCTCTCTGCTGATTGGCTCAGAGAGCAGGGGGAAGAACACCTGCAGGGGAGGAGAGGACTCATTCTCTCTGCTGATTGGCTCAGAGAGCAGGGGGAAGAACACCTGCAGGGGAGAGGACTCATTCTCTCTGCTGATTGGCTCAGAGAGCAGGGGGAAGAACACCTGCAGGGGAGGAGAGGACTCATTCTCTCTGCTGAGGTTTTGGCTTTGAGCCAAAGCAACGACCAGGTTATAGGCTGAGAACAATCAAAGCAAAGAAACCATAAATCTAATCTAAATAGGAGGAGCTACACAACAACGTTAGCTGTCACATTCGGCTTTTGATTGACTGATTTTCCTCTGTTGCTTTTTCAAAACTCCTGGTGTTAAGGGAAGCAGTAGTAGTAGCACTACCGATATTAGCTAGTTGCTAATAGCAGTAGCAGCAAAGCAGCGGTGCATAGATACGCACATGGTTGAGGACGTCCCTCAGCATGACAAGAGGGTGTCCGGTCAGCATGGAGATCTCCATCAAGCGGGGCATCATCTCATTGGCTTCACTCATGTCCACAGGCTCCACCACGGTCTCTGCAACAGGCGGGGATAAATAGTACCTGGGTCACACGGTGTTGTACATGCTATCCCCACTGGAGCAACAAGTAGCACACAGCTCCAGTGGTCTCTATGGATTTCAACATATTCATCTCAGTTGACTGGATACCCCCTGCTGAGGAGAGAAGGAACGGTGGACAACACTGATTTATACAGAGTTGGGGTTTAAATGATCAAATCCACAACAGCTTCAAGGTGCTATACGCAATATTGAAGAGCTATTATTGGAGTCATTTGTTAGCCATGCGTCAGCCATTAATGACGGAAATGCGCTGTGAGAATATCAGTTTGGAGGCGATTGCGACTGTCTCCGCATTTCTGACCAATCAGGGCATCTATCAGTTTTACGGAAAATGATAATAAATGCACCTGATATAGTACAAACTACACAGGTCAATACTATAAGTGTAGATATAAAATGGTCTTTCCTTTCATATATTCAACCCACTGTGTGTTGCTCACCCTTGGTGTTCCTTAGGAAGCAGAGCAGGCTGGAGGTCAGGCATCTCGCTGGAACACGGTTGACAGCGATGTGGAGCTCCAGGTGGTAAACCACTTGGATCTCGGCCCTCTGGAAGAACACACACCATCTCAACACTTCTGAGGATCCATCATATCAATTGAATTACATAACGGAAAGAATGATGTTATGAGTTGAATAATGAATGTGATTATTATTCCTATCGTGGTGTAAATATTAAGTCAAAGTAAATATTAAACTCACCATTGTGAGGGCTTCAAGAACTACAATTTCATCAATGACTAAATGATTAGGGGATGTACTCACAGCAGAAGGAGCCCGATCATCTTCATCCAACTCATCTGCTTCAGTGGTGGGAGTCAGAGAGTCCTCTTTGGTGTTGTCTAAAGTAAAACAGGTTATGTCCATCGGTATATAACAGGTTTGTATTAGTATAGCAAGCCAAGTATTATTGTGTATTTAGTAGGTCCAAAAGCTGAAATCCAACATAAGACAAGCTAATGAGGCGGTATTTTGTTCTGTACGGAGTGTTGAGGTCCTAGATGAGCTGGTTACTACTAATGTCAAAACTAAGTCATTGTCGACTCGTTGGGAGAATTCTGTGGTATGGAGTGACAATTTCAACTATGATAAATGGAATATGGAGCACTAAAGGGACTTCATTCAAATAAAATGAATGAATAAATGTGTCAAATATATGAATAAATAGGCTAATAATGGAGTAAGGGTTAGGGTGGTCTAGAGTTGGGCAGGTGTCGCTATGGTTACCTACCGGATGGAATTGGTACCGTTACTGAGATCTCTTCTTCCCTGACTGCTTTGAAGAAGAGGAGGGCTGATGCCGACTCCTCCTCGGTGACGTTGTTCAAAAATGTCATTATTTTCTGTTCATCTTCTCCATCGCTTCGACTTAGCAGTTCTTCAAAGCAGTCGGGGCTTGGCAATTGGAAATAGGAGAAAACCCGGTTGCGGATCCACTCCACTCTTAAATCGTAATGAACCATGTTCATTTTAGTTCCACTCTTTGTAAATTAAACCTTGCATTTCGCTGTTTTTTTGTCCAATTTTCTTAATCGGTCGTCAATAAACGTACAATTTATCTATCCAACGTAAAATGCACCGCTACCTTCTACCTACACCGGAATCAAACTAACAACTTCGGCGGCGACTCAGCTGTTGCTATGACAACATGTCAACTTCCTCAACTTTCGGGCTGAGAGAGGGTCCTGGACTGCGGCGTTTCCCCGGACTACCGGATATCCGTCTATCAAGTCTCTTCCTCTCTCGCCTCATAAAGCAGGACTGCATCGCTCCATCCGAGGCGTTCCGTCGGGGATGAGGAGACTCGGACGGAGAACCTAAAGGATAACGAGCTTATCACGTTTTCGATTTTCCTTTATACTTTGTAAGCCTGTCCACGCCTTATTTGTTTTATTAAAAGCACTTTAGCCCACTCTAGGGTATAACTATAGTCGCTAGAACGCGCACATCACGACAAAAACACCAAGGAGAGTTTGGAGAGGTACAAATACAATACATGTATTTGTCAAATACAATACATGTATTTGTCAGTCAACAAAAACACAAATCAAAGAATAAGATCAAAGGACACCATTGGAATGTATGGACATTTGCACATACATGCATACATTCAGACAGGGCATTTCAGATCAATTTAAATGGACTTAATCTCTTTAATAGAGTGACTTTTCTATAATTAAGAAAAAAAACAATCAGGCAAATATTGAAAAAAATCAATAGAACAGAAGATGTCACAGTGTTACCAGTTCAAACCATGTCCCTTGAAAAAAAAAGTAACTTAAATAAAAAGCTAATTGTATAATGTTCAAATATCCATCATTTAACAAAGTAAGGTGATCAAAAAAACAAAGAAAAACCTTCCCTTGGGACATTTCTTCATATTACAATAAATCAAGCAACAACCAGAAACCTACTGTAACTATCAGCATTGTTCCACGATCATGAAACAACACTGTGTTTTAAGACTTTTACCTTTAAAACGTAGGCTTAAAAAACCTCAAACGTAATTTGTGACCCGGTGAAAGGGACAGCCATAAATAATTATTTTATTACACAATGGCTGACGGATGTGATGGATGCATAGGCAACAATGTGAATATTTAGATAAGTACTCGGGAATGGGGCAGAAAAACACATTCGTTGATGCACTGCTTAAAAATATATATCATATTTAAAAAATTCTACAAAGTCTGTATCTCTCATCACATTTATATGTCAACACTTCAATAATGAAACGTGATAAATCCTTTGTACAATACAAAGGAAAAATGGCCGTCATTTGGTGGAACTTCTATAAGGCTGTCAGTGCATCAAAAGACTTGAACCTGTAACCTACAATAAGGAGACTTTTCTCCATCCCAGAATGACTACATTAAATACATTACCACAGGGGAAAGCACTCTTTTAAATTGTTAAAGTGAATAATCTTCCCAATGCCTTATGACTTCTATGGAGCTCATACAATACATTTGTTAAATGTGAAAACTATAAACAAAACAATTCACTCTGTTCAACGTCTCCTTGGAGGTGGTCTTAAGAAGCACTCCACCTTGCTGGCACATTACGGCAGTTTGCCAAATGGACAAAACGGCTCCTCCCTCCCCTGCCCTTAGAGGAAGCCATCATGGTCAAAGCTGGAGGCCAGGAGTGAGAAGGAGAATGGAGAAAACTTGATTCCGGTCCCGCTGTAAAATTTATTCTGAAACTCCACCCTGTGGATAAACAAGAGATTTTGGAAGTCAATGTTTTAATCCAACTTCCAATGTCCTTACAATTTAACCTTAAACCAGTTTGCTTGTTATTCTGCTATTATGTATGTCCATTATGGCCACCCTTGCACTTCTAAGCAGGAAGGGTCAAGGAAGAAACCTTGACGGGGTATCTGGCTCGCGTTCCTTCCTTGATAAGTAACACTAGAGCCGCCGTGATGGAGGTCAATTGGCCCACTTGGAAATATAAAAACAATCAAGTAAATCTCCTAACCAACATTCAGCATCTCCCTTTCATGACTTTCCCTAAACCGATCTTGTTTCGATGCGTCTGTTCTTACAATTCAGAAATGATATCTCAAAACAGGGTTACAACAATGAGGCGACTTTATCCGCTGTAGGCATGATCCCTGCTGTGGCATTTTCAGGTTCTTCTCGTTTGTTAATTGCCTGTCGAAAGCTGCCAAGAGTCGACCGCAGTCTCTTGCAGCAGTGCAGTACAATGTACACAATGTGCGTACATTTCGTACCTAGAACGCACATTGTGTTCTTTCTCTCTTTGGGTAGCTAGGGTTAGGGGGGCCGTATAAGGCGGCCTGTGAGACTAACTGTGATTAATGGCGATACAAATAAAATGGACTTGGCTTTTAAATCCCTGCAGTTGCCCTGGCTGACCGGGCCGCTAGCAGTGTTCATTCCCTTGATCTTACCAGTGCAGACGGAGGGCATGGAGGAAGGCAGAGAGGCCCTCCATCACCAGCAGGATGGAGACGGTCAGCACAGCAAACAGGCCGAAGACCGGCACCAGGAACAGAACCCCCAGGCTGGTGTCCACACGCAGGCCCAGGTGCATCACCATACGCCACAGGACCTCCGACAGCTCTGGTACAGCGGACACAACACATCAGAGACACACAGGCATCAGAGACACACACAGGCACCAGAGACACACACACACAGGCATCAGAGACACACACACACATCAGAGACACACACACAGGCATCAGAGACACACAGGCACCAGAGACACACACACAGGCATCAGAGACACACAGGCACCAGAGACACACAGGCATCAGAGACTAAACACATCAGAGACTAAACACATCAGAGACACACACACATGCACCAGAGACACACACACAGGCACCAGAGACACACACACAGGTACCAGAGACACACACACAGGTACCAGAGACACACACACAGGCATCAGAGACACACACACAGGCACCAGAGACACACAGGCACCAGAGACACACAGGCATCAGAGACTAAACACATCAGAGACTAAACACATCAGAGACACACACACATGCACCAGAGACACACACACAGGCACCAGAGACACACACACAGGCATCAGAGACACACACACAGGCACCAGAGACACACAGGCACCAGAGACACACAGGCACCAGAGCGTCACCAGAGAGGCTGGGCCGTGTGTTTCGTGTGTTTCACTGGTAAGATGGCTGCTTGTACAGATCACTTTTCCAACCACCCCATGAAGCTCTGTTTCCTTCAGAGGAACGGTCGGTTTGCTGAGAGCCCAGGCTCATTGTATGACTAGATGTAAAAAAGCCATGGCCCCTCTCACAAAGTCCGCAGGTCCAGAGTCTTTAGCAACTCCCAGTGCTTATCCTGGTTTGGTCCATCTGCATAATAACGGCCTGCTAGGTTAACACCCCTCCTACACCGACCCTCTCCACTTATTGAAATGTTGCTTTGCTCTCAGAGTTCAGAATCCTCCCCCTGCCTATAACCAGCCACCATCTTGGCGCCCCTCAGTCTCTACGTCCGTGAGCTCAGTGGCGTGTAAACACACAATCCAAACTTGTGGATTGGTTCTTTAGTGGGCACTATTGGAGGAAAGGACCAAGCATTGTGTGCTTCCTGGTGTTGAACAGAACAAAGCTCCTTTACAATGGGATGGATGTCAAGGGCTCCTCAACGGCCCAGTTTCAGGACGCATGTACACCGCCAGAGGAGGTGAAACACAAATCATGGCTGATTACATCTGGACAATGTCACCCATTATCCTGGGCTCTTCATAA
>OMKX01056251.1:0-12753 GCA_900302425.1 Brosme brosme
AGGCTGGTTGGTTTTCAATCAAACTTTGGAAACGTGTCAGCTATGAGGTACCATCTACTGCATCCCTCTCGGCCCGTTTCCGTCTGGCCCAGTCGAGCCTGACAAGCCATTAAGAAGGCCTGTCTGCCTCAATGGACAGGCCTTCTCCAGAGATGAGCCCTAACTCATGAGGCAGGAAGACGTAACTCCCTATCATTTTCAGATCTGAATGACATGGGCAGTATTTTCCAAACACCTAACTCCTAACTTCCTGCTCCTTCATGTCTCCTCACTTTTCTCTCAACTATCACTATTCACTGTCTCACTCTGGCCCCTCTAGACTCTGCATATCCTAAACAACCGACCAGAAAGAACTGTCCTTTGGTTGGCTGCACCGGAGAGCTATATTCCCATTGGCTTATCTGAAGCCCGGATTTTTTTTATTGACTTTGTCTCTGATGGGTGTAGAGTAATGGGTGGGGAATTATGGGTGTCAAATCCATTGGACAGCAAGCCGTAAACACAAATAACTTATGAGGAAAGGGCTACTAAATGGTTGGTTGCTCTCAGAAATGAAAACAAACGTGTTCTAAATCTCCTGTTTGGGTTTTAAACTACTTCCTTTAATATTGGCGCTTCTGTTTTCTGTATTGATGACAAGATCATCACCAAATAAATGAAAATGTGCGTTTGATGCTTGAATCCTGTGAACATGAATTGTGAATTTCCAACATTATCTTTTATAGGGATTTGTCATTCATGTCTTTATGGCAAATAAGGTTTTAAAGACCAGAATAATTGATCTGGTTGCGTTATTGACGACTGATCATAAGCAGGATCCCATTAAGCAAACATAAACCTATCTAATGACAAAGAGTTTTAGGATGATTTTGGGTCAATGTGATAATGATTGACTGAACACAAAGTTAACCTATTCATTTGCTTTCTTATTCTTTCTTATGTTCATATATATAAGCCATATTTCACAGCTGTCCATACATTGAACATAAATGTTATTTTTCCTTTCCATAAAATCTAAACAGGCCCATGGATCCCTGCTCGCAGTCTTGCAGGGTCCTGGCAGACAGAACTCAGCCGCGTGTGAAACTAGAGCAGTCGTGGCGACGGTTTACCTTGCAGAGGAGCGTGACCACCTGCCGCAGCGTCAGCCGGTGGAAGACGCAGAGCTCGTACAGCGCCGACACCGCCAGCACCGTCACCCCCTGCTCCTTCCACAGCATGCTGCAGGCCGCCAGGCCCAGACTGCCCAGGAGCCAGACGCTCGGGCCCCAAGGCCCCTCGCGGCCTCTGAGCCCGCAGTGGCGCACGTAACACAGCAGAGACAGCAGAAAGAAGAGCGCGGCCCCCACGTCGGCGCGGCCCACCACGCCGGCCACCGCCTCGGTGTGGACGGGGTGGGAGGCGAACAGCAGCCCAGCCAGCAGGCTCCAGGGCCCGCGGCCCAGCAGCAGGCGGGCCAGCAGGGTGAAGAGGCCCGTCACGGCCCCGTGGAAGGCCACGTTGACCAGGTGGTAGCCTCGCGGGTCCAGCCCGCCCAGGGCGTGGTTGAGACGGAAGGACAGGGTGCACAGCGGCCGGTAGGACTTGTGGCTGCCACTGTGCGTGAGCAGGGTGCCCCAGAAATCATCGTAGAATATGTTAGCCCAGGGAGTCTCCGGCAGCAGGTCTTGGTTGGTCTTGATCGCTCGGCTGGAATAAGACAAATAAGCTGGTTAGTCTTTTGGAACAGGCAATACAAATCGGCAGCCAGGTGCGGAGAATTTATGTAGACAGCGGGCTTCAGAATAACCCTCCCAAGAAGCAAATGATCAATGTTGAAAGTTTTTCCCCCCGCCATATCCAATTTCTAGAATGTGCCAAGTCTAAAGGTCCCTTTACACCAAACGCAGACAAAATTGTCAAAACTATTCACATCAGCCACAAAGAGAATTTTTTCGAGTCGCAAAATAATGTTACAGTCAATAATCTACATTGCCTAGTAAAGACAAGCTTATGCCCTGTCCTTTCACCTAAATATCCTATTTAGAGGATTCATTTATACTGGAGTTTTACTTCCAATCCAAGTGTAAATTAGTGTAGCGAATGGCAGTTCACGGATGAGGGGAATTATATTATTAAGTGGGTGTGCATCCTTGATTACATCCATGTTTTGGAGATGTTAGTATTTGACGTTATTTCCCTGTTCTACAACTAAAATGACAACTAAAAGTTGTCTCTCACTCTTTTGGAGAAAGCTTGCCAAAACGAAACTGTTGTGATACAACTGCACACTTTCATGTTATCCAAAGCAACCTATATTGACGTACTGCAGTGCAAGTAAACATTGGCTTGTAGCGCCGACTGCTATCTAGATTAATGATCAATATATATGTTATGATGTGATCATATAACAGATAACAGTGATAAATGTAGTTTACCACTATGGATGCAAGAAGAATATTATGCGTTGAGTAACAGGCGGTAACTTCTGCCATGTCCTAACATAAACATTGACCATGGTATCTATGACAAAGATACCGGAATGTGATTGGTTAACGGATTTATTCGCTGGCTAGAGGCGAAGAAAAAATAGATCTTGATGCAAATAAAATTAATGTTGCTTTTTCGCAGAACTGAAATTCCGTCATATGTGTACTGTCTTATTCAGCTCCCTGATTTCTAATTATTTTACTTGGGACATAATCGAAATGATGTTCAACGTAAAAGGACTTTAAGACTTAGAAAAAAGTGTTCTATTGGCAAAACAAGCCATTGCTGTTCCTGGGAGGGAGACTTACAGCTATTCTTTGCCTGCGCGGGCTAAGCAGAAAGTATAGGTTGCAATAACGGATCCTGAATTTGCTTTCAGCTTCCCTCGAGAGTGTGGTCAAGTGGCATTCACACACAGAAAATCAGAGGGTGAGCTTCAAGATTTGAGCCTTTTCACCACTGTAGCCAAAGCTCTTACAGCTGTAGACTTAGGGATTAAGTAAGGGCACCACACCCTTAGCCGCAGTAGCATTATAGGCACATAGCAGGAAGAAAATGTGATGATCCCATCTCTGCAATACGCTTGTTACGGCCCGTGATCCTGAAGTCAAAATGGCCAGTTGATGTTAGCTTGCGGATGAGCCGTTTTTACTGAAAGGGGAGCAGGGATAGAAGGGTAGCTAAAGGATGCGTGTTGTCTAGAAGACAGGGTCCCACAGGGTCAGGGGCATGCACTTCGCTGTGGTCACCCAGACCTCGAGGACTTCACTCTGCTGGTGGTCACGGCCTGTTCCATTCACACCGGACACCCCCGAGATTTACCACAAGCGCATGCGTGTGCACCCGTGATATCATACACTCCAGGGGGCCGTCGGTGATGACGACTGGTGTCTCGGGGAGGGATGAGGTGAAGGGGGGGGTTTCTGCTTAACAAGAATCGTGATCGTTATGGCCCACAGCGTGCGGCCAGACGGAGTTACCCGTCTCTCCCGCGGGGAGTACCGGGGTGGAGGTAGGTGCTGATGATGATGGGGGTGAGGGTGATAAAAAGATCACTTGTCTGCCAGCAGCCTGGCAACAGCGGGATGGAGGTGTTATAATTAAAGAAGCGTGATGGATGAAGACATGACAAATGGGCTAACCACCAGGAGCACACAGATGTAATCAGCTACCACAGCACTGACAATTAGCAGCACACAATTAGTTTCATGACAAACGGGGAGGTAAAGTCGATAATTGTCAAACAAATCAGATGGTTATTTATTAGTTCTAACTAACCAACATTCGGATTGACGAGTAAATTAGTTCAGTATTGAACTGATTGCTTATTAAACACTTCCTTTTTAGTTATTGCATTTAACATTGTAACAAAACAAAGGGAAAAGGCTGTAAAACCGGTCTAGAGAGGGAACAGGGATTACACAGCCCAACGAAATGACCAAAGAGAGGTGGGTTTCAATAGGCAAGGAGAGTTTTTTTTTTGGATGAGAAAGAAAGTGAATGCTATCATACCTCAGGCGGTTGGCAGCGCCACAGACATAATCAGCTGGGATATAATAGAAATGCCTTGGCTGTCAGTGAGCAGCAGATGATTGGGTTGCTTTGGCCTCTCAGGTCAGACTGGCAGGGACTGAGCCGGTAGCTTAGCTACACTTCATGACTCAGATGTGCCGGTTTATTTTCTCTGGCCCATTTGTCAAATTAAATCTTCCTTTCACCGCAGGATGCTCACATAAGAGGCATTACGGTTCAATTACATCTCTAAGCCATTTGGAGCAAGTGCACTGTTTTTCCATTTCATCCTGTGGTGCAGCAGCCAGTCAGAGCAGCAGATACAATATATATTGCCTTAAAAACCCACAGCAGATATTGTTGGCAGTGCAACACAGGCATGCACCAATGCCAGTCGCTGTAAAGCCAACATCAGTTACAGCCTTTCTGGATTCTGGGGTCACTGGGTATGTGATTTACCTCTTATTGTCTCTTCACGTCACAGAGACAAGCAAGCACTGTGGTTGACAGGCAAGCATTTTGGGAAAAAAGAAAAGAATATAGAGAAGGGGGAAAAAAATGAGGAAAAATAAAGCATAGTAACTTTTTCAACCCATCCAGCAACAGCTACTTAAGAGCCAGTGAACTGCATCCGCCCGCCGTAGAACGACCACATGCAACCACATGACAGAGCCACCGGGACCATTACCAGGTCCTCCCAGGGTTGGTTCACCCACCGATCCAATGCTTCACATGCTGCAGCCCCATCAGACCCTCCCTCCACTCCCCGCTAAACCAGCCCTTTGAGGGGAATATTGAATTTCTGTGGCGGACCAGGGAGCTGGCGACAGAGGACCTCTCAGAGAATGGCAAACCTTTTCCAGCCAGGAGCACATTCCATGTGAGACCGCACGCCTGTGTGCCGACTCCCAGAGGAGCGGCTGGGGGGGTGGGGATCACAAGGCAGGCAGCAGACAAGTGAAAGGCCCCATGTCTTCCACGTTCTCATCACAGTCTCTCTTTCATACCCTAATGCTCCTCTCCATCCCGCTGAGCGCGGTCTAGATGGTTATCGTCGGGAACAGAACAAACAAAGGCTACGGCTCTTCAACGCCTCTTTGTTTTCTCATATTCATCTGTAACATGGGTGTGTGCAGCAGTCATAAAATACTGTTACAATGTATATGTACTCATTTCTGTACTACTATATCAACTTCTGAATTCAAGTTCTTTTTTACCACATGCATTCGAGGAAATATGAAAAATGACATAAACCTGAAATCTGACCAGACTACATTAGCTAAATATGAGTTTCATTGGTCCCAGCTGGACGTCAAATAGTCAACTCGGCATCTACACATTATATTATCATGGTATTACGGTATTAATGACAATATTTTCAAATAAGCGTTCAAGTCGAGATTCACCAAACGATTGTGCACCAAAGGCACCTCGCGGGCGGTTTGCATTTCAAACGCGTGCCTAACTGTGCATACATACTCCGAATCCCCCTAGTGAGGATCCGTTTCACAAAAGGAAAGGCTACACTTCCAAAATAGCTCCTGGAAGCAGCGCAGCAGCTAGTGCCAGTATTTTAAAACATGCTGTTGACTACATAACTTCCTCGAGGAACATTTTCGTTTGTCCAAGAAAATATCAATATTTTCTAGGCTTGATAAAAAAAAAACATAATTCCTATCTAGCACGACCACACAGAATTAAAGAAAGACATTCGTGTACTTGTTCCTCATAGAGTTGATACATTTGGGTTTCACATAAGCCAACTTTTTTGGCATACCAAAATACTAAACATTAACATTTAATCATTTAGTGGAGGGCCTAACAAGCAGGTCCACTACTATGGATGTGTGCTGGTTCTGACAGCAACTGGACCTCCATATCCCAGAAAGCCATGAGGTCATTTAAAGGCATCAACAACAAAAGGCTGAAGGAATAGCCTGTTCCGAGTAGAGCATCCAACATCAGATCGTGTGAACTGGTTATGGAAGCCCAAAGAGAAGGTTGTTTGGCTTTCTGTCTTTTTGGCCTTGGTACGGAGATGAGGCAGGGTATTGCCAAGGAAATTGAAACCAGGATTCATCCTCTACAGCGCAGATATGAATTTGAGATGAGGCTGCCGTTGCATTCGGAAATTGGACAACACATAAGATATGAAGCACTCGAATGTCAGAAATTGAACACAAGTGGAAATCATCATCGATTGCACCTATTTCTGTAATAAAAAGCTTTAACAATAGCTTTAATATGACATGCAACTTGAAACTGATAGGAAGCAAATCATTGATAAAAGGACAATCTAGCATATGATAAATTAGTCTAGCCAAAGACTGCAATAAAAGGCCATAATTTTTCCAAAACAATTTCCATTTATGACATGAAATGAAAGGAAATGAGTGTCACATTTCTGAAGGCGGGGCTTCTGGGGGCAAAGCCACTGTTCTGGTCCACTGGTCTGCCAAGTATGCATCAACACTCAACATTAATAAATTGAAGAAGCATAAAACATAATTTTTGAAAACACAAAGAGACTAAAGGGTAGTCAACACCAGCCCTTTCAGGCAAGTTATTTTGTCAGAGTAATAGTTTCATAGATTCTACATATTTATCTCAAAAAGCTAGCAGTTGGCTAGTTATTTTAAGGCTTCTGTGGCCATGAATCCTGGACACAGACATGCAGGACCTCCCCGTGTCATGGTAATTAATGAAAGGCTGGAGCCAGGCTACATGAGATGCTAGTGATGAACAACTTGGGTAAAGGCCAGACACTTGGGAGATAGCGGGTGGGCCCGCTAAGGTTTTGTCCATCATTCACTTTATGGAATATTATTTGTATAAAAAGTGACCAATCATCAAATATTTCATCAGAGTCAACAGATTTAAAACAAATTAAACAAAATGAGTTATATTAAGTTTTCCAGAAAACAATAATGTATTATGTGGTAACATCAACTATCTTTTCAACTATTTAAACGTGAGCCCTGTTAGCACTAGAGAAATATCTAGATTATACTACCCTCTTGAACTCTAGATTATATCTATGGGTAGATCTAGTGGTCAACCAGTTTACAAAACGTTGTTCACATTTGCTTTGAAACATCTCTTTACGTCGCAATCTCTCAACCATTTTCAATTCCCATAATGTAGAGACATTCAAAACATTTGTGTCAACAGAACCGTGGAGTCTAAAACCACAATTGTAATATCACCATGTCAAGCAACAGAAGCTAAGAAAACAGTGAGAGCAGACCTTTGGTTTGGAGCATGGCAGACTGCTCAAGCCATGTGTACAAGTTCAGTGTGGACGTCTGCCTGCTCCCTAGCATCATGGATAATCTCTTTTTGTTGTGGGGGCTCTGAATACTTATCTTCTTACTAGCCAGTCCGGCAGACAGACAGACATTGAGCCAGACAAAGACAGCCCGGGTTACCCTGCCAGTCAACCATCAATACTCCATTATGAAATTGGGATAAAAAGGTCAAAATAGCATTATAGCATTACTTGATGCACAAGGCCATGGTACACCTACCCTGATTGGTGAACATAGCTCATGTTCTCACCCATCGACACTGTATTGACAGTGAAAATAAAAACAATGCTCCATTAATTGTAAATATTTACACAATAATTTATACTACAAATCTTTCTTTTTCCTGGCTGGGTTTTCAGTATTGGATTAGTCATGGTTCTGCTGAACTCCAGGTGAGATGGTGAATTGCAGGGTCTCTGCAGAGCTGGTGATATACAGTGTGATTATTGCCGTCAATAAATCTGTCAACATGTTCCGTGCCGAGCCTTTGCAGAAACAAGCCGATAGGTCAACTCTGTTTTATGTAAGCTTCTTTTCGCATTCTCCATTTTATACACATGAATTAACTCACTGCTTTATCCTCCATCACCTCGTTCCACATACGGTTCCCATTCTATCATCCCTGCTTTCCATTTATCTCCAATCCAACTTTCCCTTCTAATTTCTCTGGTGGAAAACATGACAAAGTTCTGTTCCAGAACATTATCATAAAGGATTAGTTAATTTGTTAACAGTAGGGCAACTGGGAGCACCTACAAACGGTTTTATTGACATACAGCCAATAAAGGCTGGCAACATCCAGGGACATTAAACGGCAAAAAGTTGAAATGTTGGATAAAGATTTTGTCAATGTTGAAATAAAAAATGTACAACATTACATTTGAATTAGTCTATAACTTGCTGTCCTAACAGCAGTTCCATTAGGCTGTTTATATCGACCTGGGGTCAAATACAGGGTCCAAGCTAGTTATTTTCCTTCACACCGAGCCGTGTCTAATGCTGCAGCAGACTGCTCTGTCTGGGGAGGCCCGCCCAGAGCTCCCAACAACAGGAGGCTCTTTGTCATGCCCTGACCTTTCAGACAAACAGCAATAAATTTGTTTGATTTGTTCCTCCTCTGCTGTTAAGAAAGCTCTTCCATTCCAAGGTCAGGCAGGGGAGCGAGTGGTGGGATTCTCCTGCTTGCGAGGACTTCTTGGCCCGGTCCATCACGGGCCTGTTTTATCATTTGCTCCTTGGCAGACGCGTTGTTGACCCAGCAGAGTGTTCAGCAGATATGTTGGACCAGTACCGCCATACGGACAGGGCCAGTGGGGTCAGGGATGGGAAATCCAATGGACGTCAGACCTACGCCACCCAGGAAGGAAGGAAGGGGGGCCTGACTCCTGCCCCCCCGACCCCCCCACATAGAGAGCCTTTTATGGGGGGCAGCATCCCTGAAGGATGACCCCGGATCATGGCACACCACCAACTAGCCTTAAGTCACTGATGTTTACTGCAAGAAGGTTGAAGGACAGAGAGTCTTTGAGGGGGCCAATGGAGCAGAAAGAAGGAGAAATCTTCATAAAGTCATAACCTCCTCTTAACCTTATCAAAGTAATTAGGACTTTTAATATGTTCTTCAGCACAGTGTTGTATAACTAGATAGCATCAGGGCTAGCCTGTCTACACATACTTCTACCCAAATCCTGTTCCTTGTAGCTTTACCATTAGGCATCTTGCTCTGGGCCCTAATTGAAGGCAAACTACACATGGAGAAATGGAAAACTATATCTGACCATGGTATCTATCCTGAGGTGTGTTCTCAGTGGAGGAACAGGCAGGTATCTCCAGGGTTGAGGTCGTTCACAGACTTGGGGTAAACCACCCAGTATGTGTGAGTGGTTCTGGGACATTGGGAGGGAGTGTAAGCTAGTCACACGGTCCACAGGGGAGGACGGCTGGTCACATTGGGGGACAGGCATTTACCTCATGAAAAATTGCAAACTCAGCTTACTGCTCTTATTCTAAGGTTGTCATGAGGTTAAAAGCAAGTTTTACAGTAGTTACCGATTGTTAAACAAAGATATGTGCCATAAAATCTAAACGACCAACAAGAAAGATCCATTTCAATAAATGACAAAACAAATACTATGAGCAGTATATTTGACTTCATGTCCTTAAGTTCCTGGTCAATATAGCAGGACCTCAAATACCTCCCTGCTGCAGATGTTGCGTGAGACTACAGAGCCTGTTAATCCCATAACCATGTCAGAGAGGAACCCAAATAACCTCCTACATGTCTTTAAACGCTTCGTCTTCCACATGGTGTCAATTAGCATTTTTGCTAAAGAGCTCATTTATGCATTCAAAACTTTTACAGCCACCACATTGTACAAACCGCAAGGCCTACGTGCTGAGCGGGTGAGCTTTTACTGCGTTGTGATTTCCTGTGCATCTCTTACTTTTGTAGTTGAGGCATGGTGATTTCCTCAACTAGATGAACCAACAGTAACACACCAAACCTTGCCGTTTGCCAAAAGGTGAGATTTTGTGTTTACAAAAAGGGTATTTATTATTGTGTCAATTTAATGCACCACGAAAACCAATATTTGAAAGCTTTTAAATATTGGGCCGAAACAAAGCAGGGTTTATGTCTCCCAAACAAACAGAAAAACGTCTCTTCCACTCACAAGTCATTGTTCCCAAAGCATTGCACCTATTTTAGAATTAGAAACGCTGTAGCTAATCTATTTCTTAGAGTCAATAATATTCTTGGGCGTTTTCACTTTTGTTCTTATAGACAAGCTTTACAAATCACAAGCAGAGGCATACTGCAAAATCTGCAGTTCTGGATTTTGTCAGGCCATTTCTTCAGATCCAATAAATGGCCCGGGTTCTTGAACGATGTAATTTGACCTGCATCATTACTACCAACAACCATGAGATTTAGTTTACAGAATCAATTAAATAGGGTGAACATCTATTGATTTGTTTTTGTCATAGATGATCCCTTCTGGGAACATGAATCACATGCATTGAAACTGCATTTACTGTCCAGATGATTTACATAATGATGACATGGACAGTGGTGGTGGCATGTCAATATTTCCATGGAAAAAGGTTATCCTATTTATTCTATTCCAATCCTGAGTAGATAATCTTGATGAGGCATTTTGGAATAGTAGATAGATTACTTAACTTGAGTGTGTTTGTCATGTTTAAAGGTTTTAAAGACATAGTGTCCCGCATCACGGGACACTATGTGGAAAGATTATGATAAAGCTAAGCAATGCCCCACAAAAAACATACAAAAACTGTGCTTTGCATAGGTAAACCAAGAAGTTTGCATCTCCACAATCATTATCTTAATAGAGGCCATTCTATTTATCCATCCATCCAGTCCAACAACCATTGGACTTACTTTTTGAATCCGTGGAAATTGTATGAAAACAGGAAAGAAATCTCCTTTTCAGGTGGATCTGTTCACAGAAAGAAAGAAATCCAAGTAGTCAAAAATGACAATCTTAGAAGACTTGACCGAAGTTTAAGAAATTAACATGGGCTATGAGATAAAAGAAAGTTTAACCAACATGCGTGTGACACATCAAAACGCCTTCCCTGCATATGGTAAATCCCATCATAAGCTCTTCACACAAATGGTAGGATTTATGGGTGCCAAGTCAGCCTAAAGGAGACAGCAAAACCACATTATATTTAGTAGAAGTATGTGCGTTACAATATCAAAACCTCAAGCTTAAAATAACATGTTGGTGCTCCATTTGCTCAAGCACAAAAATAGGTTACAGTTGGTCTAATGTTGACCAATCTTTGTGTTCACAGGGTTTTAAACCATTGTAAAAAACGTAGTTTAATAAATTGGCTACTGTCTTTATATTTTTCATGTGTAAGCTTTCCCCCCAACGTTAAAAATAATTATGCTTTGCAATGCCAACTTGAAACGTTCATTAACATATATCATTAACCTTACTGAACAAAAACAACAACCGCACAACCTGAAATCAAATATCTCCTTTCCTCGCTCTTTACTTAAGCACATTGAGGTTGATGGAGAGGGTTGCTTTCAGCACATTTCTGGGATACTTGTTGGTGGCATATTGTCTTTGTGTGTGGAGAACAAAACAGAAAGGAGTGGATGTGGAGAAACCAGCTCCCAGTTTGTGGGGGACAAAAGGGGACAGGCAGGGCTCAGGCCAAGCAGAGCTCGGGCAGAGCTGGCTGAACAGCCAAGACAAAGAGCCGAGAGGACCACTCTATAGGCTGCAGATGGAGAAGAGGCACAGCCAGGCCTGTGCCCATGCTCACAGAGGCCCTGCCTTAAAGGAGCCACTGGAGCACAACCATGTGTGGTCCATTATCACACCCACAAGCAGAGCTCCACTCCCCCTTCAATTGGAAGACGGATGCCCCCTTGCTGATTGCCTAAACCCTGGTAAGAAAGGCCCCCCAGGAACAAAAGGCTGTAGCCCAGGAGAGAATGAAAGAGAGGGGGGGTGAGGGATGGGGGCTTCGCAAAAGCCTCGTAGGAGCATGCTAGCTTGGGCTTTGGGCTTCCTCTTCTCGACCGAATCACAATGGAAGTGACAGGTGTGAAAGGAAGGACCGGGAGCAAGAGAGGAGATGACCGGAGGATCGGGAGGGAGGAGATGGCAGGGTCACCGGACACGAGATCCGGATGACTGGCTGAAGGAATGGGAGACGCGTTTGACAGCGAATGGCTTGTTCTCCATGAGAGCACCAGAAGAATCAATGTCATACATTTGGGTTGGCTTGTTTATTGAACGAGCACACAATGGAAGCCCGCCAAGTAAACACATTCATGTTGAAATGGTAAACAGCCCCAGAAAGCAATGTTGTCAGGCAGGCTGCTATTGTTGATGTTGTTCATGCCCAACGAAGCTTGAAACACATTCACCCTCGGATTCATCTGTTGTGCAACAGTGACACGGCAGTATTTGTTCACTCCTAGTATGCAGTAAAGCAACAGCAGTTTTGCATTCATCATAAGATTAAGCGCCCATCTCCTCATCCCATTCATCCATCCGATCCAACTGCAAACGCTGCTAGCCTGGGCGGCATGGCATAGATGGGCCCCCACGTCCGTAGATCAAACACTATGGAGTGTAGTTAAACCCTATGCTCTGCAGTACAAACAGGCCGTGTATGTACGTCAGCCTGTCCTCACCATTTCCAGGTCAGCCGCCAGCAGGGAGCAAGCGAGACCCGGGTGCTGGCTGCAAGGACACCCTTGCTTAAAGAATGAGGGTCGATAATAAAGCCTCTCCAGTTCTATACCAGGCCACGGAGCACCTTCTAACGGGAACCAGGATCTGAGATCAGCAGGAGGAGCACGAGGAAGGAAGGAGTACGTTAGCATTAACGTCACTCCTTAACGTCGCCCTTTCTGTCACCTCCTCCTTGAGTGACCGGCGCACGAGAAGGAGGTCAGGCCGATTATGCAACC
>OMKX01056254.1:0-12114 GCA_900302425.1 Brosme brosme
TTACAATGCATCTTCAACATACCAGTGTTGCTTTATGTTTGTAAATAGTTCACTACTTTGTCTTTTCAGTGAATCGATCGAACGTCCGGTCATTACTCAAGTCCCGGTGTCACGCGCGCACCGATATCTTGGAAGCGGACGGTCAGACGCCACAACTGCCAGTGAAGAAACTGGAGGTGAAAGCGCATCGTCTGTTTCTCAGCCAGTCCGCTCCTCTGCCAGGTCCAAGAATTTCAAGGGGAGAAAAAAGTGGGCATTCCAAGCATTTCGCTCCCCCTTCCTTGAAGGGAATAGTTTAAATACAACCTTGCCTTCATTGAAGAGAAGCCTTTTTTCATCCATCCAGCAAGAGGCAAAAGTTAAGGTAAGTTTTCCCTCCTGAACACCGTTTAATATAGATTGTTGGGTTTACCGTTGTTTGTTCGTTATCTTGTTTATTTTTCAATTGTTTTGCTTGTTTCTGTCAACAGACCTACGCTGTTGGAGGCTTCTTAAAATGCATCCGGTTGTGGCACAGAGTTAACGAAGAACGATATGTCAAGGCGACTTCTTTACCGGCTGTTTACATGGACGCAGACGAATTATTGTCGCCATTGTCTGAGTGTGTATTTCTAAATAATTGACTTGTGTAATATGAGGTCTGATAGCAGACTAGCTCAAATCTCGGTGAACAGGGTGTTTCAATCCAACCATGGGGCTGGAGGCAGGGCTCTGTATGGGCGTTATTGGTTAACAGCAAACACAAACTGCACCAGCCAGCACCAGTCCGTTAGAAAGACAAGCTAAACAATCCTGTTTGGACACTGAAATTCTTGGAAAAAGTGTCAGTTTCTGTAAAGATTTCAAATCAACACAGTGTAGACTTGCCGCTGTAGAAATACACTTCCCAAAGTTTCATCCACCCAAACAAATTAGTTTATCTTCGGTAGAATATCTACGTAACGAAACAGGAAACAAGGCAGAGGTCAACCCCATTAACTCTCTGGTGTTTGGCCCAGGCTCTGGGGCGTATCCCCCCAGATGTAATAGGACTGCTTATTCCGAGATCAGGTTGAGAAACTTACTTGTCTTTGTAATGTTTTTTAATAAATCTTTTCTTTTGCAGGGGGAATGAAACATCGGATGAGGACGGCATCGAGGTTGTGGTAAGGAGAAACAAGAATCTTGCAGAAAGTCATTTTTGTTGTATGTTAGGTTGAGCTATCCCTTTTCATTGGATCTATTGCCTTTTATTCACTTGAGAGGTCAATCCTATTGTGCTATATAGTGCTTTACAAATATAGTTTGTGTGTTTACATCTGGCAGGGGAAAGATTTTTTCGTCAAATCGAGGAAAGGGCAGTGCCCTCGAAGGCAGGGGAGCGTTCCATCGTTTTCCCAAACCAAAAACCACATCCGTGCGAATACAATAACGCAGACAAAGAGGAGTAAAACAAAGAAAAGAGTAAGAGGACATTGTACTCAGCCTATCAAGGAAACTGGATCTCCTGCCCAGGCTGGAAGGACAATTGACAGAGCTAAAATAGCAAGAGGACGTGGTACTCGGCCTGTCGATGGAACGTGCTCTCGTGCCACGATTGGAAGGACAAGTCACAGAGCTAAAGGAGCAAAAGGACTTGAATCTCAGCCTGTCGATGAAACCGAATCTCATGACAAGAATGGACCCAGTTCCCCACCACACCCTGGTCCACCAGAGGAGGAGGGGAGCATAGCGTCAACCCAACCCGAAAATCATTTGGTCATTGAGTCCGCAGGCGACGGCGCCATGCTAGAGGAGTCCAGGGGCCCGGTCTTGCAGAAGGACCCCAGCTCAGACGTTACGCGTTTCCAGCAGGTAACGTGCACAGGCGACCACATCAGTGCTGGCAACACACAACCCGATGTGGTGAGGGAGAGCGTTTGTAGGAGTCCTGATCTGGGTAAAACAAAGACTAAAAAGAGCAAGAAAATAATTTGTGATGTAGCGGTTGAGTTGGCCCCTGGCGTGCCTGACAAACATGAAAACAATGGTGATGAGCAGCATAGGAAAAGAAAAAAGAGGAAAAAAGAAAAGGAACATAAAGTCACAGAGGAAGAGGAAATCAACATTTCATTAGACAGGCTTTGCCCTGCATTAGGGACACCCGATTTCTCACAGACAACGTCAGGCTCCACCATGATCATCAACAACGACCAAAGCTTAAATCCTTTAGGGGACCAGTTAGAAGGTCTATGGAAATCAAGGAAAAAGAGCAAGAAGAAGAAACCGAGGACAGATGGTGTCATTACACAGGGAGAGGTGAACGTAGTGGACACAGCTTCTACTCACAAGACCAGTACTCTGACTGAAACAACCACGGTAGGGTCTAAAAAACAGAAGAGGAAAAAGGACAAGATGGCCCCCTGCTGGGAAGACCCTGAAACCAACCCAGACGCCGAGAACACTGAGGGTGTGAACCCTTTCAAACACCCTGCAGACCCAGAGGTTGCTTTGGAGGAAGATGCTTTAGAGACTTCCGATGTTTCACAGAGAACGTTAGGGTCCGCCATGAGCATCATCATCAACAACGACGATGTCGATGTGGAGAATACAAGAAGAAAAAAGAAGAAAAAGGAAAAGAAACGTAAAGTCGCAGAGGAAGAGGAAATCAACACGTCATTAGACAGGCCATGCCCTGCTTTAGGGACTCCCGATGTTTCACAGCCAACGTCAGGGTCAGCCATGACCAACAACAACAACGATGATGATGAGGAGGAGCACAGGAAAATAAAAAAGAGGAAAAAAGAAAAGAAACGTAAAGTCGCAGCAGGGGAGGAAATGAACATGTCAGTAGATGGGCCTTGTCCTGCTGTAGAGACTTCCGATGTTTCACAGCCAGCATCAGGGTCAGCCATGACCAACAACAACAACAACAACGATGATGAGGAGGAGCACAGGAAAATAAAAAAGAGGAAAAAAGAAAAGAAACGTAAAGTCGCAGCAGGGGAGGAAATGAACATGTCATTAGATGGGCCTTGTCCTGCTGTAGAGACTCCCGATGTTTCACAGCCAACATCAGGGTCAGCCATGACCAACAACAACAACGATGATGATGAGGAGGAGCACAGGAAAATAAAAAAGAGGAAAAAAGAAAAGAAACGTAAAGTCGCAGCAGGGGAGGAAATGAACATGTCATTAGACGGGCCTTGTCCTGCTGTAGAGACTTCCGATGTTTCAAAGAGTACCTTAGAGTCCACCATGACTATCAACAGCAACAACGACCATAGCCTAGATGGTTCAGTGGACCAGTTAGAAGATCTATGGAAACCAAGGAAAAAGAGCAAGAAGAAGAAACCAAGGGCAAACGCTGTCGTTACAGAGGAAGAGGTGAACTTTGTGGACACAGTTTCTACTGATGAGACCAGTACTCTGACTGGAACCACAGCAGGGTTTAAAAAACGGAAAAGTAAAAAGGACAAGATGGACCCCTGTCCCGAAGACCCTGAAACCAACCCAGAGGCAGATAATACTGAGAGTGAGCAGAGCCCTTTCAAACAGCCTGCAGACCAAGAGGTTGAAAGTCCGAGGAAGAAACGCAGGAAGCAGAAAATGTCTGAAACAACACAATACGCAATCTGTGAGGACACACTATTAGAAGGCAGCGGCTTGACTTCTGTGCGTGAAAAAAAAAGGAAGCGGCACCATTCGTTCCTGAGTGATGAAACGGTGGAAAATCATCCCAAACCAAACCTTTCTGTCACCGTTTTGGACAACCGCAGACAAAACCACAAAAGCACAGACGAACGCATTAGTGATGTTGACACGGAACCTGTGGAAAGTGGCGAAACACAAATGGATTCTCTGATAGGCCCCAGCGAGATAGACACAGTGAGGAAGAAGAAGAAGAAGAAGAAAGATAAAGCGGACAGGGAGTCCGAATCACCCGTGGTGGTGGAAAGGGAGACTCCAGACAATATCGAGACCGCTGTACTGATAAAGAAGAAATCTAAAAAGAACACTCAGCCCTCTTCTCAAGGGAGCACCCCGACTAAAGCATGTGTTGAATCGCGGGTAACAACGCCGACCGACTCCGTCACCATCTCGACCCGGCGATGTTTACCCGTAGTTGACGCAGATGACACACAAGGCGGCAACGTGGCAATTCCTGACGATGACCCTACCGTGAAGAAGAAAAGGGGCAAGAAGAGGGAGAAAAAGACAAGCGTAGTCATGACATGTGACTCCGTGCCAGAACAGGACTTAAGAACCACCACTGAACCACTGCAACACTGGACCACTGAAACAGAGTTTCGTTTGAAAAGGAAGAAAAACCAAAAGGATAGGAGAGTAATGGACTGGATTGAGGCAGCAACTGACCCCGGGGCGATAGAGGCCCAGCACTCGCGTCACAAGGCAGAGGTTACGTCACAAGACCCCGCACCGCCAGAGAGCCGGACACAGATGCATTATGAATCAAGTTCTTCCAGGCGTGATAAGAAAAAGGCCCACAAGAGGAAGGCTCTCTTTAGTCAAGGGCAGGACTTTCTTGACACAGACTCGATATTGACATGAAAGCTTGATGTTGGATTTAATTTTATAGGAATCAAATCGACTCAAATCGATTCTCATGTCTACGTCACATTCAGAGCTCCTCACTTCACTAAATGTTAATTTTCTTTGTTTTGTTTTCAGCCATTGCAGTGTTTAGGAAAGGTCTTTATTTGATATGCTTATTTTAGGGCAACCTTTCATTGAACTCGTTCAGCTTTTATTTAATGCATCAAAGCTCTATATTTGAGTGCAATTCAAGTAGGTTTAAATTTGTGTCTATGAGTTGACAATAAACATACACTTCAGCCCAGTGCAGACAACATTTATAGAAAGCAAGGCAGTGGCTCTCACCTCAGGTTAATGAAAATGTCTATGGTGTCTAAAATGTCTAACCCAGGTCACTCACTGAGAGTGTTCTCACCTTTGACATCATCTCCCGGGATAGAAACCTCTCAAGACACAGGAACAAGCGGAGCCAGGTGGTCAACCAGGCCTGCAAGATCACTGGAGACATACAATTGCAACTGCACAACCTATACATTTGGTCCTTAACCAAGAAGGCAACCCATGTCTATAAAAACTGCACCAACCCCTTTCACTCATAATTCCGTCTGTTGCCATCTGGCAGGAGGCTCAAGGTCCCACAAGCCAGGAAAAATAGGTACAATAAATCATTTGTACCCTCTGCTGTGACCATTCGAAACAGGGACATAAAAACAACCCTCCCCCCAATACCCTGAGCAATGCTGCTGCTGAAAATGTATGTTATGTACTGTGTACTGTCTGTTTTATGCTGTGTACAGTGTTTTATACTGTGTACCGTCTATTTTTAATGCGTTGCCAGGTTGCTGACGACAAATTTCCATTTTATGATAAATGTAATGGACAATAAAGTTTTCTTAACTTATTTTTCTAATATTTTCTGTGAATACACAGCCAATAACCAATGTGCTACATAGCCTACTTTTCAAAAAACCTCCCTTTGGATTTCTTTTTAAAAATTATTCAATAATTGAATTGTAGACCTAATTTAATCAGTGGGTCAGAGCAAACATTTGAATGTTTTTTCATATTAGAAGGTAAAAGACGATCAATAATTTAGTATAATTACAGTAGGAAATTATTTCTTTGATATTGAAATTGCTATTTATTCTTTGTATGAAGATACATGATACATTTAGTTTCAGAATGCCACGAATGGCAATATTATCTTTCAGAATATTTTAACCCAGAGCGTTATTTTGGATACATCAGCGAATGGGAAAGAGGGGGCGGGACAGAGGGAACTGGGCGTACACCAAAGCTCAGACTCGGAGCACAACAGTGTTATGTGGTACGAGTGGCCATACTAGCCCAGCGGCCAAATTATGTAAGTGTATAGTACTTGCACTCTCTACTACTCTGTAACAGTAGCCGTCTGGAAACGACAGTGCAGCTTTTTACTCCGCCAGTCCGAGAGTTCCTCAACATTGTATTTTACAAACGAACTATTTTGTCTGCAACATGTCTTCAAATAACGTTGCTAGTTTTAACGAGGCGAGAAGAGTAGCTATATTCGGAGGTACACATGGAAACGAAATGTCCGGAGTGACACTTGTAAACCTATGGATGATGAACAGCAGAGAAGAGATACAGAGGAAGGGGGTCGAAACGAAACCCTTCATCACCAACCCAAAGGCGGTGGAGAAATGCTCCAGATACGTGGATACAGATTTGAACCGGGCATTTACAACAGAGAATCTCAGGTAAACGTAACACATTCTAGTGATACTGCGTTAGTAGGCTAACGCTGCCTCCAGTGGCGGATCGTGCCTGCAATACTGTAGCTTACCTACAGACAGGTTGCCTTGGCACAAAAACAGTGTAATGATCGATGTAATCACACAGAAAACACAGCCTGCTAAAGTGTGTGCCATTGATCAACATTGTAAATTTGAGACGTCAAAATAGTAGCCTAACCAGGTATTGTCCTCTAACGGTTATAGACCTTGTCATTATTATTGAACAGGAATGCGCAACAGAGCGTTTAAGATAGGCCTTTCATTATATATATATATATATATATTAACGGTTTAATTACATGATTAATACAAAAATCATTGTGAGGTGGTCTAGTACTACACGATCAGCGTTACAGCTCCGGTTCCATCCAAAACAGCTGTGCAGAGCCAGCCTGCAGCCAGGCCGAAAACGTGAGCGGAATGTGAGTTTCAAATGACGGAGGACTTTTCCATCGTTCCCGTGAAGTAGAGCGTAAATAAAGCAGCCTACTACACAAACAAACATTTGAATCCTACACACCGTCCACTCCATTTAACAGACGTTGTTTGATTTCTAATATTTTGAGGATATCTTTAGGCTACCATTTGATTTCTAAGAAGATTATTCTGAATAGGCCCACGCTTCAGCGTCCAACTGTTTGGAATGGTTGCTGACTCGGAAGATTAGCAACATCAAAACACGTTGTAAAAAACAGTCCTGCTTGGAATTAAAAATAGATTACTGCCCTGTGCCCTTTATACTTGAACACTGTTCCTTGAGCGTGTTTTGCTCACGTGGGTCTGCCCGTGTGTCTGTGCGTGTGTGAGAGCGAGAGAGAGAGCGAGAGAGAGAGCGACTCTTAATGTATCTGTTGTCTGCTTGATTGGCATGGCTTAGCCAATATTCATTGCAATCTAAATTTCACGATTGGGTACACGATGACAAAGGCCGCCGAATGTTTCCGTATTGTGGTCCCATTCCAAGCTAGAAAATACCAGATATTGAGTGGAAACCAGGTGTGAGAGAGCGGTGGAACAATGTGTCCCTTTTTTGGGAAGTTACCAGACTAGTTTTGTCTTTAGAAAGTGTTCTTTTATTTTCTCCGTGTCTTTTTAAGACCAAAGACATTTGGAAATCGCCATGCTGATTTATTTTCTTCAGGTTGAAAAACACATTGTTCCATATGGCAAAGCCTCATTATTATAATCCTCTAGCTTTTTTCCCTTTTAGGTTTAAAGGTTGTATTATTAGAGACAGAAGAAGATCTAGAATTCTGGTTGTTTTGTACGTGAGACTGGGTTGCTCTTTGTTAGGAATTTGTAACTCTTACTTTTTGGTTGAAGCCCAGAATGCAACCAATTAAATGTGGTGTTTTTGAACCAGACTGTATTATTTTAAACTAGATAACCTTGTACCAATCATTGATGCTCAGTTATTCATGCAACGCTCTTTGCTCGTTCACGGTAAGCTGATAAGCTGTGTTTATTGTTTAAATTGACATTATAAGCAGATTGCTGAACTAGTTATCTCTATTTGACCCAGTGCCCCAAGTGGGAAGGACTTGCCCTACGAGGTGCAAAGAGCCCAGGAAATTAACAGGCTGTTCGGACCTAAAGGGAGCTCGGAGGCCTATGATGTGATCTTTGACCTCCACAACACCACTTCCAACATGGGCTGTACGCTCATACTGGAAAGCTCCAAAGACCACTTCAACCTGCAGATGATGAACTACATCAAGGTGACCATTATGGGTTAATATTAACTTGTATTAACTGCTTCTGCTATGAGTGTCTGTGTCTGAGATAGGTTTGATATGGGGTTTTCAGTTTTCAGTCTAGAGAGGGTAGTGAAGGTTGACTTTCTGTTCCGAGACGGGTGAATGTTCTCCAAAATGGCTGTTGCTTTAGAAAGGCTCAGTGACTCAGAGTTCCTTACATAATCATCGGCCGACTTGTGTGTGAAAGCAAGTAATAGCCGAAAAGGTCAACCATCCAAAAACCATCCGAAGAATTATTTTTCTGGGCTAGACTTATCTCCTTGAGGAACCATTAAAAAACAGTAATGTCATCATATGGAAACAACTAAGAAAATGGTACAATCAGTCACACCCACCTCAACCGTCCATATAAACAGTTACACAGTTAACAATACCTGCCTTGGTTTTGTCCTGCAGAAGGCCATCGCACCAGACAGTTGTCCCGTATTGTTGAACGAAGACCCGGGTCTGAAATACGCCACGGCCCGATCTGTGGCCAAACACTCTGTCGGTGAGTCCCAAGTACGGCCTGAAGGGCCCCCCGACACCTCCTTTAACCTTTGGGACCCTGCGTTGTAACACCATGGATCGACTCCTTGTGTCACCTAAATGTATACACATGCAAACTTGTGTTGTTGTTTTTTTGTTGCAGGTTTGGAGGTAGGCCCTCAGCCTCAAGGCGTTCTGAGGAGCAACATCTTTGAAGCCATGAGGATCATATTGAAACATGCCCTGGACTTTATTGAATTATTTAATGAAGGTAAAGTTGGCTGTCTGAGCTTGCACACAATTGTGGGAACCACTGGGAGATATTGCTAAACCTTGTATTATGTCTTGCAAGAACAGACAAGTTGGCTGTTATAACTGTCTGAATTGTCTGATAACAAAACAAAATTTGTTTTGTTTACAAGTCCCCTCTTCTTGCAAGAACAGACCAGCTGCCATGCTTTGGAAAGCAGATCAGGCTTTCCAAAGTGATCTGCATTTTATTTGTATTCTGCATTAGCGCTTCCCCGTTCCCTTCCCTGCATCAAATCAAAACGAGACAAAAAGTGGAACAATGCTTGAGACTCCTTGGTAGTTCTGTTTTGCGTGTTCTGCTCAAAACAACAGTCACGTTAGGCTGGTACCTTTAGATGTGTGGCTGCTGAATGGCAAGTTTGTTCAGAGTTGGTTCGTTTCCATGTCGTTGGGGCCGGCCTGCTGCCAACGGTTTGCTAATCTGCTGTTGTGAGAGCGCGCCGCGCTGGAGCTGGTAAACAGGCTGTTCTCGCTTCATGAATTGCTTCTCCTGTTCTGGACTTTGAAGGAACAACTCGTTTTGTTTTGTGGGATGTTTATTATCGGCTATGCTGGGAAATTACATCCCCTGCTTTGTTTTCTGTTGAAAATGACTGTTAAATATCAGCTGATGGGTAGACTCTGCAGTTCTTCCTTTATGGCTATTTCTTGATGGAGTTTGTAATTGGTATTGTATGATTCATCAGTAGCACTTATTGGATCTTTGTGCCTTCTTTGTCTGACATGTATTCAAGAAAAACGAAAGCATTTCTGTGCTCATGACCTGAAACGGATGCAAGCATCTCTTAAATACATTTACAATATTTGTGAAGGGAGTTCTGACAAAGTCCAAAAAAGCTAATTAAATGTCTCTGAAAGGGAAGGAGTATAGTGCAAAAACAAGATGATTTGTACAATTTTGGTCATAATCATACAATAGTGTAATGTAATGTACAGCTTGGTAAAATTCATACTTTTGTAGACTGTAATTGCCACCATTTTCAGATATATATATATATTTATTACTGGGAAAAATAAACTATCGATCCATTCCACTATGTACTTTTTCAGCATGTTTACGTGTGTGTGTGTGTGTGTTTCAGGTGTTGAATTCCCTCCGTGTACAGTAGATGTCTTCAAAGTCTCTGAAAGGATGGATTACCCCAGAGATGGCAACGGCAACATTATCGCCATGGTTCACCCCAACCTGCAGGCAAATAATCTCTCCCCCGACACTGTCACGTACTATTTACTACTGCGTCATTCAGCTTTTCATCCAAAGCGGATTACAATTACTTGTTAATATACACATGCCATTAATGAGTAACGGTTAACTCACTTAGTTCACATACTAGCTTGACTAACAAGGAGGAAGTCTTTAAGTGGATGTGAGAATGTGTGCGCTAGCAGGTTGTTTGGGCAACAGTTTGGTTTATTTTTTTCTCTCTGTTTATTTTCCCTGCTGTGGCTGTTCCAGGACTGCGACTGGGAACCCCTGACCCCGGGTGACCCAATGTTCCAGACCTTTGACGGCAAGACCATCCACTACGAGGGGGCGGGCGCCGTGTACCCCACCTTCATCAACGAGGCGGCCTATTATGAGAAGCAGCAGGCCTTCGTGACCACCAGAAGAGAAACGTTGGCCGCCAACGCCATCAGGAAAATGTAAAGAAATCCTGTGGCTAATCGGATTGAGGAGCATGAAAACATTGGCGGTTGGAGATTGAAAAACCTCAGCAATAATATTTGGATTTTAAATGTTTTACTTCCTCCGTGTCTTTTTTAAAATGATGCGTGTGTGTGTTTGTTTTTTTCATCGTTATAATCTTGAGAGAACAAGTTTCACCGCTCCCGTCTAATTTTGCAATGCATTTCTTGCAAAGAGCACTAATTAACTATGCAACAAACCCGTGGGAGTGTTGATTAGGTCCTTTTGTAAAAGGGTTTGAATTTCAGACTACATTGTAACTATTTATGCTACTATTGTTATTTGCACATGATTTCTATTTTAGAAAAAGTGATTTGTATCACATTCTTTTGCCATTGTCATTGTAATGAATGACTGAGTAATCATACACTGCCACTGATCTATCTCTAATTTATATTAATGCTTTATTTCCATAACTGCTCAGGAAGGCCATTTGTGAACATGCATTTTGACCACTGGCTTAAAAGTATGAACTCATTTAAGAAATTGGTAAGTTTTTGTGGCCTTCAACTGCAATAGCAACTTTTAAACCTCCAAAAGATAACCCTAGGGTTTGCATTTATGGTTCTATCCTATTGTTGCCTTAATAGAGATTTAAATGTGTTAGTATAGTGTAGTATGTTGTAACCATTTGTATAGTATATGTTTATTTTCAGTGAGCAACTGGGATGCACAATTATAAACCATATTTTTATGATGTTCATTATTTTGAAATACTAGTGTGTTGGATGTTAAACAGGGATGATATGTCATTTTTGACCTAATAATATGTTTTTTCCTGTGTTGTCTGTGGAAGATTTTAACTGTAATTTAGTAGTAAATCTATTTTCTGTAGGCATTGCTTTGAGTATTATGCCTTTTAAATAATCGAACTTTTCTGAATCCTGAATTTGATATGATAAATAAACCGAACAACATGCTACACTTTCTTCTCTAGCCACAAGAGGGCAACACAATCCCACTAATACAATGAATTCAGTGAGCGCTACACTTGCTCTTTCCATGGCTTTCTTTAATAGACACACCACTTTCTACATTGCAGAATAGTAGCGAAGACCTCAAATCCATACAGTGACACATAGATAGTAAATGGTAAACATAAACTGGTTTACTTTTGCTGGTACAGTGTGGATATATCCTGATTAAATTGAAATATGAAGGCATGTTGAAGTTGTGAAAGTTCCGCAAGCGGTCGATGTTCGATCGTCAATATCCTATCACGTCAGGGGTGTGTGATGGTTTGTAGTAGGCCTACGGGAGTCCCAGGAGCTGCAGGCTGGTCACGGGGCCCCTTGCTATCTCTTCCTTCATTACTGTAACCTAATCAGGGCTTGGTAACATCATGCGGATCGATGAGTTTGCTCTGGCCAGAGAGCCCTTGGTGGAAGTGGAGTGAATCCTTCAGGTCTTGGAGAGGATCCAATATTGTACTCAGAGTTATACCAAGCATCATCACCTCACCTTACCATCTTCTTTATGTCTGTTTCTCTCTCTCTCTCTCTCTCTCTCTCTCTCTCTCTCTCTCTCTTTCTCTCTCTCTCTCTCTCTCTCTCTCTCTCTCTCTCTCTCTCTCTCTCTCTCTCTCGCTCCTACTCGCTCC
>OMKX01056257.1:0-12140 GCA_900302425.1 Brosme brosme
CACACACACACACACACACACACACACACACACACACACACACACACACACACACACTAGCCCACAAGGATGGACACTTCAAATAGTAGGGGTTAAAGATTAGTAATAGATATTTGGTGCGTACGGATGGATAATATGACAGGTCTCACAACGGCACGATGAAGGTGTTATGTTGAACGCATCCAGCCTCTTTTACACAATTTCCAATTGATGTAAGACGTGCATTGCCTTAATGCTCATTGACTTGCACTGATCTAGAAGTCGGTTCACTTAAATGTACGACACAAAAGCACACATAACTCCTCTGTCAAGAAATATTAGAACTCACGTCAATTATGTTACCAGCAGCTACTACATGAAGTAAATTCGATTTAAATGCCGGTTGAGAAAATCATGTTAACAAATTGATTTATCTTTGTGTGAAGCAATTCACTGGTAGAATATTGCAAAGCTAAACAAAACAAAACGAAAATGAAGTCCGTAAGAAAATTACCAGAAATTATATTTTCATGATTTCAATATTGCAGAATATGTTGTTGTTTATAGTTGGAAACTGCCTAAATCATTCAATAAAGTCTTCCTGACTAGGATTTCACGCATGAGCAATTAAAATGTAAGCCTACTTACCACAAGTGAAACAAATCAGAAATAGTCCAAGGATCATCATCATCATCCTGATGCCGGTGGACATTGTAAAGAGTTGTGTCTTTTCAGTCGCCTCTAATATAAGACGTGCAAACTAGTGATGGGTAAAGGAAAGTTACACAGATCGGTGCAGAATTTAAATGAAGACGTTTTCCTCCCAGCTCACATGCGCGTGTTGAAATAAAGTCCTTCCATTCTCATATGGGAACTCGTCCATTGATGTTGCGTTCATCTATGAATGAAAGACTTCCGAGAGCGATCTCAAAAGTTTACGTTCAGGCTAACGGGGGTTCTGGATATAAAACAGCATCGTTGTTGTTGCTGCGCATGTCCACGTCGGATATATCTCCAAGGCATTATAGTCCAACGACTGCACAGTTCGACAGTTCGTGTTGGTAACTGAGCGAGCGACTCTTGTGAGCGCGAACCCTTATTATAACGCCAAGCTCGTATATGATTGGTCCTTTGAAGGTCTGCATATTCCCCTGAGGTGGACTTTGCAATGTAGCCTGGCTGTTAGTCATGTTGCACTGTACAACTTTAACAGGAAAATGAGAGTGGCCGTCATTTTAATTAAATATCAACATTTAGTAGCCGGTGGATCATAAACTCAAAGGGAATGTTTTGATTGGCTAATTAATCCGCAATTAATCACTATTACATAGTGACATTGACATGTCACTATGTAATAGTGATTAATTGCAGTCTCGGTCATTTAATACCGTGTAAAACATTTTCTTCATTGAAAGTGAGGCCTATATTAGGCCTACTATATAGGCTAGTTTATGTCTTTGGTTCCCCTATTGTGTTAGAATTTTTTTAGTGACTGCATGTGTATGCTGCCCTATCATCTTACGCGCACCACGGACTGAGAAATCTTTTAGTAGGCCTACCCGCATCAGAGCTCCAGCTGCCACGTGGAAAAAAAGACCGGGTGATCCCCTACCGAGAAACACAGGGGATGGCTACGCAGGACTGAAAAAAGCCATACTACTGCAACTCAGCCAAGAAGATGCGTTTAGGGTTAGGGTTAGAATGAACCATTATAATTCCCGTACTACGTCACGTTATTCCAGAGAAATTGCCCCATATGCTTCACGTTTACGCAAACTAAACAGTTTTGTAGGTATTGCACACGTCATTCAATCCAGATAGCTTAATTATTACTGTGTAATAATTCACTATAGGGTAAAGTGCGACACTAGCAATTAGGCCTATGTAAGGTCTACACTACAAGTTCAGGGTGATTGCTTGACTTGTGTCCTTATGTGTTACTACAGCTCCTCCTGGTGGGCTATATGGTGAATGCAATGGTGGTAGCCTACAATTCGTTTTCTTCAGACTGATTATGTAATTACAATAACTAATGTTACGGAACCCAAAAAATAAAAAAATGAAATGAAATCAGTTTGGATAACTATAGAGGAATCAAATAACACAATCCCTTTTTCAATCAAAATGATAAATAACAAACTTTTTACATTAGTTTTTTCGATAAGTTTGCATTAGGTTTCTAAGAATTAGAGGGTCAGTAAAGTGAGCTACAATCCATAACGATATTCTCCAGGGCTATTTTTAAATTCATCGTTCCAATAGCGGAAACGTGTTTGTTAATATCACATTTCATCATTGTACCATGGATGTATACAGGCTAGCATTCTTGCTATAAATGGAATAAGTGTAATAGGCTTGTATCAATGCAGATGTTAATGTTATTTATTATTATTATTATTTTTTTTTTTTATGAAATGTGTTGCATTTTCTAAGATGATAAAGCTGATGTTGTTCCTCATTTTTTACAAATTATAAAACAAACCTGTTGTTTAAGTGATACTGTGTGGCTGGATGATGGCCAGTTGAAGCAGCCCCACCTGGCCCGAGGCAGACTGATAAGACTCTGGGGCTGGGTAAGCTGTGTATCGAGCAATCAATGCGCACAGGTTAAACCAGCCATCCCCAAACACACTCAGGGAGATCTCTTGCATGGCAGCATGGATCACCATCTGTATGTATCATTATACTCAAACTCGGTAATAAACCGGTTTCAACATCTCCTCCCTTTGTCCTGGTTTTGGAGGAGCCTAGTAATAGCAACCTAGGTGGCGTGTGATAGCCACCTAAACCTAGGTGGAGTGTGATAGCCACCTAAACCTAGGTGGAGTGTGATAGCCACCTAAACCTAGGTGGAGTGTGATAGCCACCTAGGTGGCATGTAGCAAGAAACATTGTTGCAGATACATTATACAAGTTTGTATTTGTTTCCTTTTTTTTGTTATACCGGGTTTCCGTTGGTGGAGATTATAAAGCTGCAGAATAAGGTTCCGCGTTGTGTAACCTAATACGATCAGCTGGTTGTGCCTTAACTAACTGTTGAAGCTTTGGGTTAGCTTCATTGAAATAATTGAATATTCTTACATTTTTCACAGATGCTGAGAATACCTCAAGCACACACACACATGCAAAATAATACATTATTTTATTACACTATTAAAGGGGAATCGTCATTCTCGTGTAATTTCTAATATAAGTGTACTGCTTCATACTTGTTTTGTAAACATTAACATCAATGTGAAAAAATTGCGGAAAAGTTGAACCATTGTATATCCGGTGGCAGTAAAGGGCCCATGTATGACCTTAAATAGTGCTAGTCTTTTGGCACACATTGCCTGTTTACGACCTTTAGGCTATTTCTGTTCTCTCTCTCGCTCTCTCTCTCAAGGTCGCTCACCTTCCTATTTAGCTCCTATGGTCCCTCTCTCTACTATTAGCATGATACGACCTTATGACCTCGATGTTTCTCAGTAAGTTTCAACTTCCCTCTTGCTCACGCATGTAGAATGGCAGCTTACTGTTAGCATGCTATATGTGCCTCACTGTGTGTGTCTACACAATTATCGCTGAACATAGGGGAAAACAGGCTTTATTCAACAAATGACTTTTAACATGCATACATATAACGCATACAGAAACACACGCACAAACACAATGAGTGCCTAGCGAGGTAGATGTAGCCTATAGTACACCCTACAGCCAGCTGTCTATTTATATTCCTACGCAGGACCTTTCTTTATCTATAGGAACTAGTGATAAGAATTTCATTGTCATTCATTTTAGGCCAGGGGTTAAAGTTGAGCTCTACAGTTCAGTGGGCGTGCTTGGGTCTGCGTTAGTGTGACACCTGCTGTTCAAGGATCCATCTCAGATGACCTCTACACAGTGGCATACAGTATATATGAAATAAACAATGGTCTTTGAGTTATTATCAAGTTGAATGCTAGACAAATGTTTATCGGAAACCTATAATGCATTTTATAACCTACAGCATGCCCAAGTAATGCACCTGTCTTATACTGCCATCTAGTGCAAAAATAGCCCAATAGATTTGATCACTAAATCATTATTTATAAATCTAGATTTTTTAATTTGTTCTTTGTTTGATTTGTATATTGATTTGACTGTGTCTATTGGTCATATACTTTTGGCATTGAAATATGAAACTCATTAGATATTAAATGTCAACATGGAAACCAATTATAAAATAATACTCTTGAACTCTTGAAATGACTTGAAAATTGGCCTGATATCGTTACTTAAGTAAAAACTGCAGGCCCAATACTAGTTTCTAAATCTTACATAGGCCTATGGATATACGGCAATGGTAACGTTTTTTTGAATAGTACATCAAGTACCCATGAATCAGAGCAAGACAAACATCCCAACAAAATAATGTTTACATACAACAATAGTGCTACCGCAAACATGATTGGCAAGTATATAGGTGGTAGGGGCTATTCCCGAATGAGCTGTGTCTGCATGTGCTCTTTGAAGGTTAAAAGCACTCCCCAGGCCGTATAGAGGTGGCTATCTGCCACCATTATTTCCTCAAGGAAGGTTATGAGGTGCATTGCAGAGGGGGATTGGTGTGTGTTTTTTTTTTTATTAACAACTCGCCGTCATCGGCCTGGCAATAATTTACTCACTTGTTGTCCGTTCTTATTATAATTCCATTGTAAATTGCTTGTAAATACACATGATGGGGCAAAGGTTTGCTATTATGTGATATCACAACTGATAACGAGTTGTTATAGTTCAAGAAACCAAACCAGTTGACAGCGCCGGTCCCTGATCATGGGAACGGATGGGGGCGTGACGACGGGTGTACTTTGCGGCGGATCTGGCTCGCCGCAAACCAATCCGAGAAGGGACGCCCGATTACGCAACGAATCGATGACGACTGCGCGCCTTATTGGTGAGTTGTACTCGTCGACACTGTGACGTTCTCAGCTCGACCAATAATGCAAGACGCATACTCTCGTCTTGTATCGCGATCGGACGCCTCTTAAATTCCGAACGCGCCTCTCAAATCGGCCATTTCGTCGGTGTAGGCCATCGTGTGAAGGGCAGTGTGGGGAACTTGTACTGATTATCTGTAAGGTGTCCTAGAAGAACATTACATAATGAATGAAACCGCAGTCTCCTTCGCCAAGGACTTCTTGGCCGGTGGCATCTCTGCTGCTATCTCCAAGACAGCTGTTGCCCCCATCGAAAGAGTGAAGCTTCTTCTTCAGGTAAATTAAAAAAACGAGTCTTCCTCTTTCTCCGTACTAGTAGCTAGCGCTAGCTAGCTGCCATAATCTGTTTTACCACCATTGGACCCGGGCTGTAACCCCCTTTCAATTTTTCCTGGATTGTACACTGGCCAACATTGCCCTTTAAATGCATCTTACAAGTCCAATATACTTGAAGCTGTTCATTAATCTTGGCCTGACAGTGTATGAAATTGAGGTCATAACGGGATGTGCAATGACCTACACGAGTCTCCTAGCGTCCGTGCTATTCGCAGCGATAACCTTAGCTTGCGCGGCTAACAAAGGACAAACGTCTTTCATGACAGTGGGGATTTAGACAATCAGTGATGTGTTCTGTAATTATAACTATTCAAAAGCACATTTGTGGAACTGTATTGAGTGATCACCGTTATGGCGGTTTTTCTTGATGGTAGTGCTTTATGGGAGCATTCGCCGGTAGGCGTTGACACTACCGGCGAGTGTTGGCTGAAGGCCCGACGACTCCTTCAAGCCGGACCAACAAGTTGTACATCCCCTGCAGAGTCGTTTTGTAGACATAACGACTTAACTTATCTGTTTCATGAATTCGCGAGGTTAGGTTGACGTAAATTTGGACAGTAAGAATTCTCACCTTGATGTGTCTCAAAGACGTTTGATAGCGCAATTCTCCTTCAAAGCTCAGCTGTCCCGTCAATTTTATTTCTCGACGGAATGTCATTTAACTCACCACTGTCCGGCATAATTAACTCTCTGCACTTGATAGATGACCTTCAGCCGGGTCACGTCTTAACTATATGGTTGCCAAGGAAACCCTCGACGGCTCTTTAATGCCTAACTTGTCCCGCTGTCTTGACAATTCAAAGTTCTGACAATCATTCTCAACCCCTCGTTTTGTTTCTCACAGGTCCAACATGCCAGCAAGCAGATCACCGTGGATATGCAGTACAAGGGTATCATGGATTGCGTTACCCGTATTCCTAAGGAGCAGGGATTCCTGTCCTTCTGGAGAGGTAACCTTGCCAACGTCATCAGATACTTCCCCACCCAGGCCCTGAACTTCGCCTTCAAGGACAAGTACAAGAGGGTCTTCCTGGACGGAGTCGACAAGCGCACCCAGTTCTGGCGGTACTTCGCCGGTAACCTGGCATCCGGTGGCGCGGCCGGAGCAACATCCCTGTGCTTCGTGTACCCCCTCGATTTCGCCAGAACCCGTCTGGCCGCTGATGTCGGAAAGGCCGGCGCCGGTCGCGAGTTCAATGGCCTGGGCGACTGCCTGAAGAAGATCTTCAAGTCCGACGGTCTCAAAGGTCTGTACCAGGGCTTCAACGTGTCCGTCCAGGGCATCATCATCTACAGGGCGGCCTACTTCGGCATCTACGACACCGCCAAGGGTATGAATTTCCTACACTTCTTTCTCTCAACAATTGTCGGGTTTTAAAATTGGCCATGATCTAATAAAGATGACCGTCTTCTTCTCCTCCAGGCATGCTCCCTGAATCCAAGAACAAGAGCATCCTGATCAGCTGGATGATCGCCCAGTCAGTGACCGCCGTCGCCGGCCTTACCTCGTACCCCTTCGACACCGTGCGTAGGCGCATGATGATGCAGTCTGGACGCAAAGGAGGTAAGACGCGGGCGGTGGAGGGGAGCCATTAAAAATGCACCATGTGACACGATCATATGAACTTGTAATGGGTGCTAGGGTTTACGCTGACTGGCAATCGGATTACTAGAAGCAAACGCATAGGGCTTTGTAATGGGGATCCTCGCCGTCTGGATTGGTACTTAACGTGTGGTTTCCCCCCCCCTCCCTAGCTGACATCATGTACACTGGTACCATCGACTGCTGGAAGAAGATTGCACGCGATGAGGGTGGCAAGGCCTTCTTCAAGGGAGCCTGGTCCAACGTGCTCAGGGGCATGGGTGGCGCCTTTGTGCTGGTCCTGTATGACGAGCTGAAGAAGGTCCTCTAAGTCCCAACTGTATATGTTTTGTTTTTTTAACATCACTGTAAAATCTGGCTAAATGTAACATTATTTCCGGTTCTATGGACTCAGCAGTCAGCCTTATTTAATGGGAACAACCTACTAGTGTCTCACCACTAGAGGGCAATGGCTGTACCTCATGCATCTTTATGTTAAAACGTTCCACATCCTCTTTGAGCAATGTCATTCCTGTAAAAGATCTGATACCCTTCCTGTCATTCAGTAGGTTTGTATGGTCCTAACTTAAAATAAATTTATTCTGGGGAACAATCTTAAACCTGACTTCTGTGGTTTTGCGGTCTCCTCCTTCTCCCACACCCACCCCACCACAGGTGATGCGGACACTGGTTTTGGTTGGTTAAAAGGCACGAAGGGATTATACCCAGCAGCTAAATATACCCACCGCTTATCCCACTGCTTAGCCTAGCATGACGCGTTTAACTATTGGGTCCAGACCCGCTGAGGCTTTAGCGCTGGTAAGGTGGTGGTGACATTGGCGCAACCAGCCATCTGTAGCAGAGCATCGGTCAACATTGAGTTGAAGCTAAAACACATGTCCATATTGGGATTTATAATGTTTCAATAGACGATAGAAATGCATAACATTGCTTCTTGCTTGTTAGTCATTTGTTTAATAAATTGTTACTCGGCTATTAAGCACCAGGTTTGGGAAGTGGAAGCCAAAGTACATTTGCATTCCCTTGAAATACAACATCAAATGGTGTTAACTTTAGATTAGCACTTTTTGTTGAAATATAACCTGCAGGGTGTCAAGTTAAAGGTAATGGCTTAATTACCTCTAGAAAAGTAAGGCATTCCATGGGAAGTTAATTTGTCATTTCCCTTCCGGTATTAATAAATGTCAAGTGGTGAAATCCTAATGTTGATCACTACATTTCCTTTGACCTGTTAATCAGCATGGTATATTTCCACCAGCATATATCCGGTTCCCTATACTGTGTAGTCTGTGTTCTAGCTTTGCACTAATTACCTGAGTCAGGCTTGAGTTTAGCTCATGTTGACTTGAGTGATTAACGGTGACTAAAAGTTAGCTTTATTCTAGGTATTGGTAGTAAGGCTTTTGGCACGTATTACTGGGCTATTAAAGGTAGTTTAATTGGAATTTATTTTGAGTTGATTTGTTTGGATGCTCTGCTTCCGTGTCTGCTGCTATGGTGGAGGCGGGGAATATAAGAAATTGCAACCACCATGTGCATATTCTATTACCAATAAACTAAACAATCTCATGGAGGAACAGACTGCTCCGCCATGGTCAGCATTTTTGTACTTTTATACATCTCAGAATTTGGCATATTGTTTTACCATCCAATATATATTTTCCCCAAGATATTAAATACGCAATTGCAATATTATTACAGTGGTAGTACCATGGTAAACCAGTATATCTTATTACATTACATTTTTGAGTTTGTGTTGCTAATCAGTGAAGGCCTCAACAGCCAACCTTAATGAACGTTGGCCAACACCGACTCAACATGTTCAACATAAAACGTGATCCGGCATCGCCAACAATCACCAGCAGTTATGGCCCACTGGCCGGATGTCTGTTTGGGAAGTGTGCAAACAACTTAAGAAAACATATCCCCCAGCTGTATACATGCCTCTAGGTTAGTAAAACAGTACGTTGGAAACATTAATAAAACACCAATGTCCATGTCGTTTGTCCGTATTCTTAGTTTCTCTAATTTGAAAAATCAAGAATTTATTGTGTTCATGATGGCTACACCTGTGTTGAACCTGTTGAACATTTAATTCTTTAAAACTGGCTGCACCTATAAATGTCCTTTTCTCAAGAGCTGTACTACACTCATGGTGTATCTTTTCTTTTGCAGTAGTTTGGTCCCTTGGATTGAGTGTAAATGAGCATGTCCATTGAACGACGAATAATTGTAACACGGAAACGCCACATGGTGGCGCCATTGTAGCATCTGCTCAGAGGCTCAAGGGCATCGATTGCCGCCGCGGTAAAGAAACGTCATACGCCCTCTCAGAGAATAGGATTCAGTCAAAACAATATTCAGCCACAGCAATATTGATTATTGCCAGCATTTTTACACATCAAGCGGTGTTTAATAAAAAAAAAAACATCCCATTATGCAATGGTAACACATCCATGTACAAGTAAGGTTTTCGACAATCCACGAATGCTTAATTTATACTTGTGTTAATAATTAATAAACCCTGGTACAGCAGTGGGCGTGGTCGGTCTGAATTTGGTGGAGCATTGTCGATTGTTTTCTTAGTATTCAATTTCATTGCATCACTTTTCTTTCTGAGATATTGATTCGTGAATCTTTCACATGGTGGCACTGCCTACCTGTAGATGCCAATACAAACATGTGTATAGAAGCTGTGTGTGTTGGGTTGGCATCAAGTCACAGTGACCTTGCTCGAGGACGGCTTTGTCTTTCGAGGCTGCCATTCCTTGTATCTGCTGTTTCGCTCCTCCTTCATCACTTTCTGATATCTGTATGGTGTTGTGTTACAATGACTTAGCCTCAAGACAGTCACACACCTGAATTTGATGAGAGCATCATGACACAAAGTACAGGAAAGGTGATTTAAACGTATAGTATAATTCTGATTATAGTATCGTTATATGTACTATTTATATATTATATGATGGGAAGATGATCGTGTGTACGCTAATATCAGCTGCTGGGCAAGTGCAAGTGAACACATAGGACAATAGATACAAGAGGAGGTACGATTAGGGAGATCAAATGTACTTTTTAGTAACACCAGAAGAGCAATCTGGATCTCACATCAGAAGTGCAGGACAGTATTGAGAATTAAAAAGAGATTGAGTTTATTATAATCAATACCCAAACCTTTACTAGAAAATCCATAACATCAATCTGAATGTCTACTATAAAATATGAACAGTAGACATTTTGAGTTTCTCATAAATATATTTTTATATATATAGTAGAAATGGACATAGTTTCCTGTGTGTATATATATATATAATATAATTAATATATTGCATTATCTATATACTATGAGTATTAGAACTGTGAGTGCTTTCCTCTGTCTCTGGGCCCAGCCCATTGAGCCCAGCCCATTGAGCAAGCTGCTGTGTGGCCCACATGTGGCTGAAGAGAGACCAAACACTACACTCAAACCTCAGGGACGTCACCACACACACTAAGGCAATCAGCCGCAGCCAATCACACTCGGTGTACAATGGTATCACTAGGCAAGCTTTCCACCAATCAGAGAGAGAGCTTGCCATGAGTAGTGTTTCAATGAGAAAGGGTGGTTAAGTTCAGGTTCCTAATAAATTATTGTTGCTGTTCATATTATTGCTATTGTCATTATTAGTATGGGGAGTCTGCCTTAATGATGCAGCCACCTAATCAAATTAAAATATTTAAATGAACAGGGCTCCTTCTGCCAAATCGATAATTATATAGTACATCATATATAGTATGTTCTTCTACTTCTACTTTTATGTATAGTATATAATATATAAGTAAACAACCCAAAAATCTGCTTTGTTAGTTTACTAGCATGTCTATCCTGTGCTAAATGTGATATGAAATATTCCGTTAATATTTAATCAGAGAGGTTGTCCTTCCTCCGTTGGTTTGATGGATGATGACTGATATGGATGATAAGACCTATTGATTATCAAGCAATCGACAGAGAAAGGGATGTTCAGGAGGGGCTTGTACCATCTTAATGGTTTTTACATGACAGCACCATGACTCATTTGACTGACGATGACTATTACGTTGTAATTGCAGAAAATGATCTGAAGTAATATTCCAGTTTCCATCGGTGGAATCCGATTGGAATATACTGTATATTTATAGTAGTAGCCATATATTTGTATATTAATTTGTAATCTTTCCATCTTGAGACTAGTAAAATGTTCAATGTGCAATCTAAAATATGATATACCTTTTTGAACCAACATGTGGTATATGTGGGTTTTACGTGACATCATTTGTGATGTCACAAATCAAAATGTAATTGTTGTGGAGCTTCTGATTTGCCATCAGCAGAGCCTTTTGTGGACGAAATGTCATTCTGTGGCATCACAAAAAAGGGCCACTATTTTACTACCACCTGGCACATTGATGAACCATTACAAGCTATTCAAAAAATCCATCCCTTTATGACATCACAATGTGTCAAATGAGTTGATCTGTCCACCACTAATCTGTGAGTGGACACTCCCACTTGTGATGTCACAAATGGAGTTTGAAATGGCTTGTAATGGCTCATCATCATGGCACCCGGTGGTAAAGTAGACCTTTTAAGAATGGTTGTTTGAGACGTAGTGTCAAGAGTGTGTTCTCTCAGGCAGTCTAGATCAAAAAACCCAAACCAAAAAACAGTTTCAAAGAATCTTCAAGGTGTAAGCAAGGCTGGCAGAGATGTTGTATGAAGTTGATCTTTTATTTCAGGGCAGGAGAAAAAACTGACAGAATAGGGTTTCATGAAAAGAGACGAGAGCAACGTAACGTTGTGTGAAGTACAGGAAAGTACTGGTTTTTATTCCTTCATAATCAAACTTCACAAACAGCTCGAACTTGTACAATACCTCAGTGGGTGAAAATTACAAAAAAAGTGCTGGTAACATTTACAAAAATCATCCTTACTTAGCAACAATCAGTTTATTCTTCCACACTTTTTTTAGTATTTTGTATTAAGGCTTAATACTTCTGTATAAAGTATATGCAAGATAAGTCTTCACAGTTTTTCGAAAAAAGTCACAATATTATGTAACATAATGAAGCTTTACGGCTATTTTCTTTATAATAACAAATACACATCACTGGTAAATATATGTGAAATACAGGGCTTATTGTAAAAGGACAATAATGATACTGTTTGCTGTAATAGCTTGCTTCCACACACTGTTAGAGGAAAGGTGGGACATACCATTGCTATAACTCAAGAAAGGGGGGGG
>OMKX01056257.1:12160-23012 GCA_900302425.1 Brosme brosme
TACCAACACTTGGGGGGAGATCGCCTCCAAACTTTGGCACATCCCTTTAAACAATTTCACAAAATATTAAAATAATTATTTTAGAAAGAATACGCATGGAAGAATATTTAAACTGGCATAAAGTGTAAAAACATGCTGTGGGGTAAGGTGCTAAATCAGATATTACTAGGCCAGCCTATTCACACATGAATAAGGTGCATTTTAAGACTCAAAGCATGTCGGGCTTCCTCTTAGATGTCAACAAAAATAATAATAAGTAATAAATACACATGTTTTTTTTCTTTCGTTTTTTTTTTCAAAAACAAAATCTAAATGAATTAGAACCAATAGTCTTGAGGCGACCTCATGCGTTCCCATGGTTACAGAGACGAGAGCATCTCTAGTACAGATGTGTGGTTGTGTTCCCATGGTTACAGAGACGAGAGCATCTCTAGTACAGATGTGTGGTTGTCCAGCCATGGCGTACGGTACAAAAAAAAAAACTGTATTCACTGTGAGTGTGTGTTATTTGCTTTCTCTTTCTTTTTCTTTTTTTTCATTTTTCCTTTTTTTTTTTAAACTGTGGAGATTGGTAAATGACAACATGTGAAGCGATTATTCAAAAAAGGATGGAATTTAAAACTGAATGCGAAACTAAGCCAAGATATATTCACAAGATCCTCTAAGCTGCACTGGTTTACAGGTCAAACAGATGAGCTCTAGCCCTAGACTTAACCAATTTCACCCTCATGCATACTGAACGGTTAAAGTGACGCAACAAGCTTGCTTAAATAGTCTACATCACAAAAAGCAATTTGGTTTTTAGTGCAAACACAATTGGCTGGCTTCAGCTTCTCAATAATAACGAGCTCACCAAGGATATTACAAGAAGGCACGTACTTATGCTTCCTCTAACACGCGACATATTTAAACAGAACCGCCACATCTCTCAGCGCACCACAGGGCCAAGGGGGGACGGGACAAGCTACTACGCTCAGATTAAAAAGAACATGGCGAATGTTTTGAATGTTTTACACGTATCGATCGACAGAGAAAATAAAATAAACCGGTTCAATATTGTCACCCTCTGCGGTTACGCGTGTCATCGATTGACCATAGCAGTTGAATTTGCAAAAGGGATGATGGGGACTGATGGACACAAGTTCTCTACACTGCACAGTTGGGTGCCTTACAAAAAAAAAGGTGCATTATGAATGTTTTCTCAAAAGCATTTCATACATGTTTTACTTTTAAAGCATTTTGTGTATCATCCCAAAAATAAAGAAATAAAACAAACAAATAAAAACATTAAATAGACCAAATCTGCTTCAACGTGATACAATAGTGTGAACATGAAGGTGTATGGGCAGACATTAACATGGTAAGGTGTTCTTTTTTGATACAGTTTATGAAATATCTTCACGACTGGCCTTGTGATGAAGATACTTTGGACATATGGGTCCTTCTTCTTTCCTTGCCTGTCTCTCTCTGGGTAACGAGCCGCTTGATTTGTCCAAAAAACACCACACAAGGATAAAGAACAAGCGTAGCCAATCAGAACAGTGGTAATGCCCCCTCAAATTTGGACAACAGAAATACTAAGGGGTACGTACTGAGTAAAAAACTCTTCCGAACAACGAATTTCAAGTTCAAGTGCAATCAAAAGGCAGAAATGTCCAAATATTGTACCATTATTCAAGAAGGCTCAAATGCTCAAAACTCTCTTTAACATTTCATCAGCATTAATGTCGGGGCAGATAACCTTCATGTCCTGTCTTTAAAAATGTGTTAAGTGATCTGAATTATATTGCTTTTGATAGGAAAAAAAAAGTCATTCGACCAAAAATGTGTTTAGTGCAAATCTCTTTCTGGTTTTGGGAAGTGGTGTTTGGCTTTAACAAGACTACATGTTACATCTGCTGTACAGCAATACCCTCCCAGGTGATATTGATTGCTGGATTGCTGCCAAGGGGCCCGCCATTTTGATTCCAAATCAAAACGTTCCAACTTGACTTAACTCTCCATTTTACTGGTTTCCTGTCCTGCAACAATTTGGGTAGAAAAGAAAAAGGATCTCGGGGTCCTGGTTACTCGTGCTCAAATGAATGCAGCAGTTTGAAGCAATATAAAATAAATGATTTGCTTATACGTTGTATAGAAGTCCTATGGTAATATTTGAAGTGTGTATTAGACATGTATTGTACACTCGGAAGGGTATATCTGTCAGGATGGTGTGCAGTTTATGTCTGTCAAAAACAACTCTCATCTATGAAATGTACGAAATTTCACCCCCCCAGTCCAGTGTTTGACAAATCAAATGATTACACAACGTCATCCCACACACACACACACACACACACACACACACACACACACACACATAGAAAAAAAATGAATCCCCCATTTTTTAAAACAGCAGTCAATACATTTAGAACGAGCTTGTTTCATCATCATAATAATAATAATAAAATGAATAATAATATTATTGATAATAATAAACCAACTTGTATTTTTAAATTAACATTGAAGCGAGAAGTGAGAGCTACGTTACTGCAGCGTGTAACTATTAGGGTGGCTTGGTTGTCTGGTTTACAACAACTGCTCCACTTCTGCTCTGATCTGAATAGGAGAAGTATTTCAGGGAGAGAGAGAGTAAAAATGGCGAGCTAAAGCTAAACAAATTATCCACATGTAAAAAAAAAAACACACACACACACATTATAGTTCAACCCAAATACAATAAAGTTTTTTTTACAAAAGCATCTACATACAAGATATGGCAGGAAGTCATAGGGGAAGTGCTTGAGATGGAGGGCACACACACACACACACGCACATGTGTGCGATCACTGATTCGCTGAACGACACACATTCTTATAAAAATAATTGAGAAATGCGACCTTTACGACAAGTAATGAAACATGGCCCAACTTATTTAAATTTTAGATAGAGTTCACACATAAAATGAAAAATATACAGCATGTTCTCTAAGAATTTAAATGTAAAGTATTGTCAATCCGTTACATTCTGCTATGGGTTTCAGAGAGTGTGTTGATCATATAAAAATATACTCTGTCCATTTTGTTTTGTCACACACTTAAGTGTATTTGGACCACATTTTGATCATATTAAAAGTGAGTTTGGTTTTAATTTATTTTTCTTTTGTTGTCTTTGAGTTTGTCAAGGTGGTGTAGGTAGGTGTGGACTAACTTTAATGGTGAGAATTAAAGGATTGTAAAATGATGAGTACAGAAGCATTTCTGCTCCGATCGGATTGAATGCTTTGAGACTGAAAGTTGGTAGGTCAAAAATGTCTTTCTTCTTTTTTGGCTTGATAAAACAAAACTACAAATATGTGCAAACGTAACATCTTGGTCCGTCTCGTGACTAAAACAATAGTTTCATTGTTCGTGATCTCTGTCAGAATAACGTATTTGGGGCACTTTTAGAATTTAAAATAGAGCAACCGTATTTTTAAACTCTCAAATGGTCTCTAACAAAGAAAGCACAAAACAGACATGTGAACATAGAAACATTTCTACCTTAAATTTGCTTACGTGAGTATGAAAAAAAAACCTAACCCTTATATAACTACGTGTTTGAAAAATGCAACATTTAAAACCTTATAAACGCTATAACATGCAACGCTCAAAACCCAGCTACTGTGTCCAATTCTTTTTTTTTTGTTTTGTTGCATTTCTTTAAAAAAATGTTTTTTTTTGGTCTACCGTATGAAAGTAACACAACAATGACACCAACCGATGGGAGTTAATGAAGAGATAGATGCAGTCTGTACAAGCACCCTGCCACACAATTAAATCAAATAAACTAGTAATCTTGACGATTATACAAATCCATACTGTAATAGGAAAACACACACACACAGACACATTTTCTCCCTAACACTAAAATACAGATCCCCTAAATATTCTTACCATTCTTTGGTATTTTTTAAATAATAACAAACAAGCAATTCAAATGGCCTCTAGCGATACTAATGGCCCCATCTCGCACACGACCACACCTTTTTCTCAAACACTAGTGCTACATTACATTTTTTTAATTGAAAGTTTGCATGCCTGTTCTGACAATTATCATGTAATCGCTGGCTGTTCGATCTTAGATCTTATTCTCCTCTCAGAATGATACAATGATTATTCCTAAAATGATGAGATAAATTATGGGCACCCTTTTTTTTTCTCTCGACTTTTGGAACAAAGCAGGGGCAGTGCTCGCTACGGCAGGAGCGCCGACAGACGTGTCAAAGGTGTAAGCGTCCGGTGAAATCATGACTGGTGGTTAAGTAGGTTAGTGCGGAAGATGAAGAACACCTAGCTGGGCTGGAATGTGCTGGGCTTCGTAGGAATGTATACTTTTTCAGTTTGGGTTGTTTTTTTTTTTGACATTTTTAGAAAACTATATGTTCAGATAGCATAGGATCACGACCAATAAACACAGAACAGGCTACATGTAAGGTCTTTGTAGGCTAAACTATATCCAAAATTAAACTCTTCACAACCGAAAAAATGTAATAGTAATGTCTTTTCATTTGATTTGAAGGGACACTCTTTAAAATATATATCCCCCATCAAAACAAAAATAACGATTTAGTTGAATCGAAGCTCTTTAAATGCAACTGTGTGGTGACAAGAGGGTGTATTTATTATAACTCATAAGTGGCACATGCTGGTTAACCTCTGTTATATTTCATAAATATATTTGAGAAAGCCAACCGCGAGTATAGCAGCTGTTTTACTGCAAAAGTTAGCATGGCGGCTGTTAGCATAGGGATGTTTAATAGCTTTGATAGCATATAGGCTATCCCAGGCTATCCAGGATAGGCCTACTATTACATGTTTCTGGTCAGTGTGCAGTAGCTTAGCAAAAAACTTGTACAAGAAAACGTCCGAGTGTGGTATGGAGGTTGGGTGGAAGGGACAAGCGGTACCACGTTGCCTATGAAGTGATCTGTTTTTGTTTTTAAATATCTTAAAAATAGTTTTATGTAAACTAAATGTCTGTCAAAATGTTTAACATTACGGTTTCACTCATAGCTAGACTCTCCTATTTTTACTCTGTGTAAATTGTGTATTTTGGGAGGATGTAAAAAAGAAATTAAGGGAATTACTGTGCTATCTTAAACTTAAGAAAGAAATAAGCAATTCAATCCTTACAGGCGCCACTGTAATTATTTATATTTTGTGTATTATCTACGTCAAAGTGTTGGCACCTAATATTCGTCAAGGGGCAACAAATACCAACAGTTATCCCCTTTTTCCAATTCAAGCGTTATAAAAGCTAAAAAGGATGATTGTGCTCCAATCTGGCAACCCGGCATTATGGGGGTCAAGGCCTTCAATCAACATCTAACAATACACACATTTCTTTGACGTGATCGTATGATTGCTAAAGTGAAGTACAATTCAAGCGGTAAAATGGGCTTAAATCCAGTCACAGAGAAAGTTCCAAACAGAATAATGTAAAATAAATTCAGCATTTCACACAATGTATTCCGATGGTAAAGCCTTGGGTTTTAGTACCAGAATGGATGTGCTTTACAAGGCTACTTTCTCTTTCGCTTTGTCTTCTGTGATTTGAACCAAAAAGACAAATGCCAAAATAAATGCCAAACAGCAAGGGAAACTCACTTGAATAATCTTCCTATCACAGAAAATACAACTAAATGATTAAAACCTAAAAATGAAGGCCAGTTTTATATTTAATTTTATCGAGCACCAGAATTCCGTTAATCTTTTAATCCTCCATAAATATATTAAATGCCAGCTGCAAATTAAACTGCATATATCATGTTTTGTGAATAGAACATGTGGGGTATTTTAAAGGGGTCTCTAAAGGATACACCCACGATGAACGACGTCCTACAAGCAGTCAAGCATAAATATTGTCATCTCAATAGACCATTGTGTATATACTGTATTTGTGCAACGGAGGAGAGCAAATCTATGAATATGTTGTATAGTTTAAATAGGCACTTGATAGGCGTATCCCCTATATCCCACAAGGTATCACCTAGCTGCATGTATTTCTTTATCTAACTATCTGAAAATTTATTTCTGTATCTGTGTGAAGATGGTCTTATATACATTGTATATTTATAAGAAGTTAGTTATTTGTATGTACTGAAGTAGGACCAAAGGAAAGAAAGCTGTAGTTGAATATTCATTGATTTGAGTTGCATCTTAGTACTAGTTACAGTTTACAGTTGAACTTTGAGACTTGGTACATGCATGGATGAAAGGTGATTTAAGTGTGAAGACTGAAGAGAATGACAGACGTATCCTCAGCGACCCAAACCCTTTCTGCTTACTAGCCGTGCTCCTTATGTGTTCCTGTCTCTGTTTATCTCAACAGACTTTGTGTGTATGCGGAGCAAGCACACACGGAGGAAATCTTAGCCGCTAAAGTAGCCTTATCATATCACACCCAACTATGAATAGACGAGTCAATATGATGGCCAGAAAAATGCGGGATTAGGTTCGGAAATGAAGATGCATAAAGATGAAGAAGAACGCACGAGGGACACCAACGTAGACCCTGGACTCTATGCACGCACGCACGCACGCACACACACACACACACACACACACACACACACAACAAACAATAATATCGTCTAAACACCATACAAAAAGCTGCTGACTCAAGGCTATCTATATTACCACGTTTTGTTCTGTAAAAATATATGTATAGCATACACTTTACAAACGTAAGGTCTCCACTTTTTTTTTTTTTTTTTTTATCTAGCAATTACAGAAGCACAATTGAGAAAATTGGTCGTGGTGAAGGGATGTGTTGCAAATATTTTTTTTGCATTTTAAAATGCGACCATTTGCAACATTGAGGGTTATGAATAAAAGCACAAGAACAATGGCTATCAGAGGCAACATGAGAAGAGAACAGCGAACAGGCAGGGAGCAACATGTGGCGTCTCCGCCATGTGGAAGGTCATGCCGCACAAGCTAAAATAAAAGTCAGGAGCTTTCCTTTCCAAACCCTCGTCTGCCATTCAACACCTTACAATAAATACAGAACGTCGACTGACGTTAAGAATTAGTCATTAAGCCCTCATCTGGATAACTTGTTTTCTTTTTCTTTTTTTCTAAAAAAAAGAAACATTTTGTATAGCATGAATCCGGAAAAGAAACCAACGCCAAGCTAACTAAGCTAACCGACTATAAAGACCAATGATAACAAGCAGATTTATAAAGAAGACGCGTCTAGCTACAGTCAATAGTGCATTTAATATATGTATAATACAAAATATGCAAATTTAGGTAAACTGCGAGATGCAGGTAAGTGCCAAGAAGGAATGCTAGATCACCAAATACACACACTTCACTAACACAACTAAACTAGTATATTCGTCTTTGCTTTCAGATACATCGCGATGTTAGTTTGGCAGTGCTTGAGTCTGTACTGAGCAGATCAAAATAAATCCAAAATATGAGCAGTGTGCCATAGCAATGCGGTTGGAGAAATCCCGGCAGTTGCTTTATATATATTCTATATTCTATATAGTGCATTGTCTGTTAAGGCAATAGAGAAAACCTTGGTGGTGCTGTGTAAAGACAAAGTAGCAGGCGACAAACGCTACAGATGGTAACCACCAACAGTACACACGCACGACAGACGGCATACTTATTCACAGGCAAAACTAGTTGCTACTTTTTTATTATTATTGAACCAACTGTGGTTTGGTTTAGTGCCTAAATATGTATTTTTTTCCTTAATGAACTCTGGTGTACTTTGATTTAGTGAGGGGCGAATTAAATGCTGGGTTTCTCTTGGGTCAACATGTGTTAAAATGGTAAATATCAGTTCCCTTTTAGTCGTGTGAATTGAAACTGTACTCTGTGGAGTGTGAAGCCGACCCCACAAGGGTGTGTAATCGCGACGTGGTAATACCATCGAATGTGATACACCGCCTTTCTGGTTAGGGATAACGAAGAGGTCAATATTTGATCTAGTCTGAAATCAAATCCACATCACGTGCCCTTTTTTTATTCGCCTGGGTGGTTTTGAATGCTGCTTCTTAAAGTACCGGCGCTGCATATTGCGAAGGAAGCGCAGAGTTCACACACATTTCACTTTTCAACAGTTGGATTCGGCTCAACGTCACACGGACACGCACAAACACAGAGGAAGGGTCACGACTATGACTGACGTTCTCACGCGGCATACCATTACATCCCAGATATTTCCAAATACACTTTAGGATATACCATTTGTTACATTATTATTATTATTAATACTATTATTATTATTATTGTTGTTATTTGTATTATTGATGTTGTTTTTGTTTGGCTTGGCTGGTTTTATAGGAATCTGTCCTAATGTATGTACACTTGTCTCTGGTGGGGAATTAGTAAATTCGTTGAAAAGGTTCAAAGGAGAAATACAGACACACTGTGATAGATTTAAGTAAAAGAAAAATAACAAAAAATGAAAGTAAATATGTGATGGCAAGCAGATACAAAAGCCAAGAAATGTCGGTTTACTTATTGAATAAATTGAAGGAAGGAAAAAAAGCTCTTCTATTCTCGACAACCAGATATAAGATTGAAAGCTGATTCTGCTAGAACTAAAACATCTCTGGTAACAGTAGTGCACTTATTGGTTTAGGCAGTGCAACATATATGCAAGAAAACAATGCAGTCCACTTATTAAAATTATAGTTTTTTTTCCTGTTGATTAAATTGATTAAATGAAAACCGTAGAGACTAATTTGAAAGAAACAAAAACAATGACATATTAAGCACGGCATTCAAAGACAATGTGCAAAGTAGCACTTAAAAAAAGAGGACCCTGCAGCTTGGAGCCGTGTGTGGGTCGTTATATTATCACAATACAACCGCCAACGCGTGAGATCTCCGTCAGGGAAAGAATACGAGTAGTTGTATGTGGCTCCTGTTTTTGATTTAAAAGAATAACCAAATGAATCAAATCATATGCAAACCACTGTCACCTCACGCGTGATTGACACATTTCTCCTCCAAACTATTTTTGAAATGACCATTTCTGGGTTTGTTTGATTGTTTGTTGTTAAACGGAAATAAGGAATGTACAACTCAATTCTTTGAATCGTTTCACCAGCATACCGGTGACATTGGTGGTTACACTTGATTTGTGACTGTATTTCCTTTCAGAAATGTTGCATGCCATTTGTGCCACTAGGTGGTGCTGTGCATCAAGAGAAAAAAAAAAAGATTGTAGTTTCTACCTGGGAACAGGTTGTACATAGATTCCAGGAAGGAAGTAGGACGGCATTTTTGTTCAGTTTTTTTTTGTTTTTTAAACGGGTTTGATTATTCCCTCTTTACCCTCCTAAAGAAAGCCTAGCTTGAACACTGTTCAGATATAATTTGATTCCAAAATTGCAGCCACATGACTGGGCTACACTTGATAACACCTTTATCAACACTGGTTTACCAGTTGGGTGAAAGATGTAGAGCAGTAAGAGAGGAGGAGTTTAGTTCAGCATACTCAAGCCCTAACTCTGAATGTAAAAGGCAAAAAAACAAAAAAAAAGTCTGAAAAAACAATCTGGCTTTTTTTTCATTTTTTACGTTAGGATTTGAAATGAAGTGGTCTACCAGCCTTAACAGTCTTTACAGATATTAGTGGCAGTGTATGCGAACATGTCAAAACTTCAAACTCCAAAGTGTTAAAGGTTTTTGATCGATTACTGTCTCATCAACACACTCGAAATTTAGTAAACTCAACCTTTCTTAGCCATTAAAATGTATGGACAATAAAACCATGTGCGAAGCCCCTGTGACTGCTAGCAGGAACATGGCATTTCAATTCAAATGAGTCAAACTGGTACCTTGACAACAGCGTCATTGTAATCCCTTAAAAACCATGGGAATAAATAAACCCAGTGTCAAATTAAACTACTCTCTGTGTTTGTTTTTTTGTTTTTTGTTTTTTTTATTTTACATAAGAAGGCAACCTTGTGACCATCAGTATTTTAGAGGGAATATGAAGCCTAACCCAGATGTGTGTGTGTTGCTGTCGTTGTTGTTGTAAATTATACCACAGTAAGCTTGGACTTATTCATGTTCCAAACTGGTCAATATGGGCTCACATCTGCCATGGTAAACATTTCATGGCAATGCACACGTACACACACACACAAGCACACACCACACACACACATACACACACACACAGATACACACACGCTAACGACCACATAGACTCATATGCAAAATACACACGCACACACATACATATGCACTTGTATACTCCTACAAACATATCTACATTATATGTGTGTTTGTGTGTAATGTGTTTCTCGTGTAGGCCTTTCGGTAGTGTTCAACACATAATCAGTATTTTAGGAAAGCACACATTTAGAGGCCTGTAGTTGGATCCATCCAGTAGATCAGTTTCAAACTACTAAGCCTTAAGGCCACCAATCTGTTTTCTTTTAGAATAACAAACAAAGAAAAGAGAAGAAAAGAAAAAAAAAAACATTTTTTGGGAACTCAACGTGCCAGTGTCTCTACTCATTACTCTTCATACCCCCAAAAGAACAAACGAAAAAAGGAAAAATCTAGTGCCATTTAAATTTCTCATTCTTTTTTTTTTCTCTCGAGAAAAAAAAGAGTATTTTTTCATCTTTTTTTGTTGTAATTTTTTTTTGTTGTACTTATCCGTCGGAGACGTGCATGCGCACGTGGTCGTTGAAGTGATCCATTTGGTCAAACTTGGCGGGGCAGATGGAGCACACGTAGGTGGTCCCGTCCTGGCAGCCGGCCTCCGCAGCCACGCCCAGCCCCAGCCCGACTCCGCCCCCCACGCCGGCACTCACTGGCATGGCGGGTGCCGCCACCCCGGCCCCCGGCTC
>OMKX01056258.1:0-14234 GCA_900302425.1 Brosme brosme
GAGCCGCTCTCGAAAAAATATATATATATATATTTTTTTTTTAGTTCAACTCTGAACAGTGTCACTACCCGATCCGTTCCGCCTGCCCAGTAATTTTTTTAAAGAGTATCATATGTAATCATGCATTAACATGAACATAAACACAACCTTTACATACAGACGGATAGACAGATAGATAATGCTGGATAGATAAAGAGATTCATTCATTCAACCTACATAAAATAAAATAAAGTCCAGCAGCTTTGTTTCATCTGTTTTGTATTGTACTTATCCAACCACATCTACCACCTTGTGTAGTGTCTTGCAGCACTGGCATCTACTGTCGAAACAGCAAACATGCCTGCTGTCAGCAAAATTAGCCTACCAACTGCATCTACAGCAGTGTTAATTTAGTTGACTAAGACTATGACGAAAACTAAATAAAAAGTCAGATATGAGGACAAAGACTGTGACGAATATAACTGACTATAGTCAACGAATAATAGAGAAGCAATAGTTAATTATGTGTGAAAAAGGAGATTTTTACAATTTTTTTTCATTTTTTTATATATATCATATAACTAACTATATATTATACTTTATAAGCTTTGGTATCAAATATGTTTTGTGGCTCCAGACACATTTTATTTGGCGGAAGAGGAACAAAAATGGCTCTTTTGATAGAAAAGGTTGCAGACCCCTGGGTTAGGGCATCTTGCTCTAGGATTCCTATTGGTAGGATGGGGACTGGGTGGTCAGTTTGGGCTAGAGGTCTAGCCACTAGGATGCCCTGCCCCCCAAAATTAATTTGCCTCACTGTAATGACTCTACAGATTTGTTATTAATTTCACTCCATGCCAAGTGTGGCCGGTATCAACTTTTCTTTCGAGGTAGAAGAAAAACCACAAAAAGCGTAACGCTTCAACAGTTAGCACGCTAGCTCTAACCTGAAAAGACAACACTACCACAATCTCCTCCCCTCTGTTTCCATAGGATCTGAACATGTAAATGGAGGTGGTCAACTTTGCAACCTTCAGATCAGTTACTGTATTCAAAAGCTCAGTTTCCTCACCAACCGACAAGGTCCCTCATTTGACTCGGAGGAAATGAGGCAAGACTAGAAATGACAGCATTGCTATACACAGCAGGGGGAGCCAGTGAGTTTCCCGGCATGGCTCTGCATTATGAATAATATTAAGTAGGTTGCTCTTTCTGTGATCTAGGTCAACATACATCCAATTTTACTTCTTCTTGTTTTAGCCAAACTGCAGGCGGTTCAAATGGAGGAAGGAAGAGAAGATGTGGGAACAGATGGAGAGCTTAATAGAAGAATGGGAATACAAGCTGCTTCGAGAAGTGTGATGTCTTTATGACTGGTGATCCGCGTGCAAATATTAAAGCCAAGATATGAATATAATATGTATTTACTCATCCTTTGTGCCTTTTATTTACTATAGATTTGTATTGTTACCATCCCTGAATGTATATGCTGACACATGCATCAACATAGTTCCTGGTCGATTTATACTTTGGCATATAAAGTTCTGAATCCGACATCTCTCTCTCTATCAAAGGAAAAAATCCTCCCATTTTAAAAAACGATTTTGTAATTATTAGTTTATTTCTAAATTCATAAATAAATTAAAAATTCGACATTTCTAAATATATAAATATAATATCGCATTTTGGTGACACTCTTATCCGTCTTATCCCAGCCATCAGTATACAGGTTGAGTGTACTGGGAGGAGGTTTCACTAGGTGACCGTGTGTACAGCCAGTTGTAGCAGTAGGTAACCTGTGTGGAATGTGCAACAGTCATTGACCTGTGTTTGTGCACGATGGCACTGAACGCCAGGCCGTCCCTCCAGCTCGTGGTGAAGTTGTGGACGTTGACATTAGGGTATCTGCGAAGGACGGGAACAAAGAAAGATTAATCATAAACTCCAGTCTCCTTAATACACAATTACATTTTCATTCTGTGATGACTCCTATTTAGTATTTAGGCAACTAGCAGATGCTTTTATCCAAAGGGACTGAGGGGTACATGTTATTAAGGAGCAGCTAGAGGTTAGGGCATCTCTCACAAGAATGCCGACAGGTTGGGCTGTGGAGATAGGGAGACCGTGAATCTAAACGTACTTGTATCTAAAGCGACTGAACAGTGAATTGTCCTTAAGTCCATAAGCAGCAGGTAGGTGTTAAGCATCTTGCTCTCTTGCTGTGGACTTGGGAGGGATCAAACCCAGGACCTTTTTGGCTGGGAGTCAAACACCATAACCACTACACTATCCCTCCCCGGTTCCTCACCCAGCCGTCTTCATCTGGCACCAGAGCAGCAGGGCGTCTTTGGCAGACCTCTTCTCCTTGTTGTCCTCTGTCACCACGCTGATGTCTTGGATCTGTGGACAGACGGCAGGACAGGCTCACAACATACCGACACTGCTCCCGACCTGACAGCACAGGCTGGGACATGCTAACGCCACTGTGGTGACGCAATGCTATGGGCAATTTAGATTTTGCATGAAGGATGTACTTGCATAAATATTTGGTCGAATTACAACTCCGGGCGGATTTACATGAACTTGCAGACACTCGTATTCAACGCAACTTACGGGAAATCCTTAAGGTGCAGCTCATTAGTGTGCAGGTAGCGGTGAGGGCATCTTGCCCGAGGATGCATACAGTATTGGCAGCTGACATTGGGGTTTGAACCCAGAAACATTCCGCTGGGAGTGAAACACCACAACACCTAGACAGACTATCCTGTCCCTTTCCTCAACTGTATATAATCGGTGAGCTTATCTTATTACATATTTATTTCGTTTTACTCATATTTCAATGAGTTCAAAGAACCTCCGCAGGTTGCTATGAAAAGTGGAAATAGACTGAACATGTAATCTAAGCATCTCAACCACCCAAAACAGCCAACTCAGCAGACCTCTGTTGTCGCCTGGGGAAACAGTGGGCCGCACGCGGAGCCCGGGTTGGTTCATTCAACAGAGGGAGTGGTTTGGCTAACGAAGCACCTGGTGGTTCTAAACGAAGGGCAGGTGTTGGCTGACTGACAGGGGTGTGTGTGTGTGTGTGTGTGCGTGTGCGTGTGTGTGTGTGTGTGTTGACGGGCGCTACCTGGAAGCGTAGGATGATGGTCCAGATGAGGCCCAGGGTGAGGCGGTGGTTGCCGTCGACGATGTCGTGGGAGCCCATGTTCTCCAGGTGGACCTTCTGCTCCTTGAGGAACTGCAGCGCCTTGTCCACGTTCTCCAGGCAGTGGATACGCATCCGGCCCTTAGTGGGCTTGGGCTGGGGAGAGGAGAAGGATGAGGATGAGAAGGATGAGGAGGAAGAGGAAGAGGAGTAGGCGGGAGGAGGAGAAGAGGAGAAGCGGATGAGTTATGAAAATGAGGAAAGGGAGAAAACAAGGAAGAGATGGAAGAAGGAGGAGGGATTAGAAGTAGAAAAGAGAAAGGGGAGGAAGAGGAGGAGAGGCGAAGAAAGAAAATCAGAGTTTTCCATTTACTACTACTATCTACTTTTCAATCATTTAGCAGATGCAACCGACGGTGATTTCAGATATATCTTATTAGGAGCTGGGGCTTCTCGCTCAAGAATGCCTACAGGTTAGGCAGCGTAAATTGGGAATCAAACCCAGCACATTTCAGCCACAGCACGAGTATTCAGAGGAAAGCAGAAGATAATGAACTTGGTTTGACCTCGGTGAGCTAATGAGAATCAGAATAAGGGGAAGAGAGTTGAAAAGGGCAGTAAAAGTTGAGGCAGATGACAGCTGGGGCAGCATCAGGAGGACATCATGCTCTGAGATGTGAGCCATGTGTCACGGGACGGAGCTAATGACAGTGTGTGGGTGAGTGAGAGTGAATGTGTGTTTGAGAGGGAGAGGGTGTTTGAGAGTGTGTGAGTGCGTAAATGAGTGAGTGACTGAGCGAGTAAATTTGTGTATGAGTGAGCGAGAGAGTGAGAGAGTGTGTTTTTGAGAGTGAGTGAGAGAGTGTGTGTGTGTGTGTCTGCATAAGTGAGGGAGGTCAAGTATATGTGTGAGTGTCGGCCTTGTTGGCCTTGTTGTTGGCCTTGTTGTCGGCCTTGTTAGCCGCCTGCCGGGTGGAAACTGACCAGCTGCTCCCCAGAGAGGACCTCCAGCAGGCGGATGAGCATGCGTCCATCGCGCAGGTCCGTGTACAGGTCCCCGATGCGACAGGTGACGCGGCCCAGGTGAGAGTTCACCCACTTGGTGAAGGTCTTCTTCTGCACGGCCTCTCGCTCATCTGCAACAACACACACAAACAGGAGGCGGAGGGGGATGAGAAGGAGAAGGTGTATCTCATTTAGCCGCCCCGGACTACAACCCCAGCGCTGAGCACCGTTGCTAATCTGAATTAAAATCGATAACAACGCGATAGGGCGCTTTGTAATTTCCTGGTGGTAGACGTTGTTAACAACCGATGGTAACAGCTGCGCGGTATAATTGCGTTTGTTCCGAGCCGTTTGTTCCTTCGCGGATGACCAGGATCGTTAGCGGTCCACTTGGCACGCAGAGTGGACAGGCTTTGGGTGGAGGCTTTACACCACTGGAGCTCCAGATCTGCTCTTCTCCAAGCAGAGACATGGGTCCTAAAGGTTGTTTCATTAACGTTCTGCACCAAGAGCCGAGGGAAAATGGACCGTTGTGTCCAAACAGAACCAGAATTTTCAAGTTTTAGCATTGAGCTCTGAGAAACAGAATCACACTCAAGTTGAAGTGAGTGCGTTTATATCCGGCTAAACAAAATGACCCTTATGTTTAAGGGAGTGTTTTGAGTTCAACTTAAAAGGATTCCACTTAAGTTGAAGCACAGAGTTTAGCTTGGACAAACAGAACCACACCTACGTTTAAGCCGTGAGTTAAGGTCGGCCAGCCTGCACACTTAGGTCTAAGCAATGAGTTTAGCACATCAAACAGAACAACACTTAAGTTTGGGCAGTGAGTTTCACTTGACCTTGTTGCTGCCCCTTTATAAGATTCCTTTTTATAGGAACCGGGGACTAGAAAAACGATTCCCATAAATGAAGTTATAGCAGCAGCAGCTCAGACATATGGAGCAGGGGAGTAAGACGCTAATCCTGCTACGCCAACCTAACAAGGTGACCTCATTTATCAGGTCTCTCTCTCTCTCTCTCTGTATCTTTAGGTCTACCTCTCTCTCTCTTTGTCTCTCTCTGTATCCGTCTACCTCACTCTACCTACCGTCTCAGCACACAACACTAGTGAGGTGGTTGTGAGACAACTGCACCAACCCACAAACAGATCGAAGGGAAGAGAAGCCCTGCAGTAGACAGCACAACACACAAGCGTCGGGCTGCTAATTAGCTACTGAAAGCAAAGGACACGCTGTGTGAAATACTCCACAGTGACTGCTAATGAGACGCAAACCTACTTCTCCCCCAAAAGCTAAAGGAACCGCAGCAATTATCAGTGAACAAAAACAGCACCAAAAAGAAGCATGTGCAATAGTTGAATGAAGTTAGTATAGTTGTAGACTATTCGCTCTGGGAATAAACTAGGGGTTGGTTTAGTATGCGCTCTGCATGCTATTCTGTGCTATTGTTCTCCAGCCCAGATTCAGATCATTTGATTAATCCCGTGGGGAATTGTTTTTTTATTTGATTTCAATTGCCCTGCTCAAGATATAGAAAATACATAGAAATTAGAAAGGACAGACATTCAATTTAAAATTGTACTTAAAATAATTTTGCTCATCAAAATGGAAATGATATAGAGCATAAAATAAAAGTAGGTAAAACACATGTAAAAAATGTAAAATGTAAGTAGCATCCCATAGGGCTACACAGTATGGGGTGTAACAGCGAGTTCTATTTCAAGATGATTAAATGAACTCCCTGAGGGCATCTCAGGCCTTTAGCAGTGCGGTGACGCAGCAGAGCTTCTTCCTCCACACGGGAAGGTGCAAACAGCACAGGTGGCCGATTCAGCTTGACAGGATGTGTCTCCATAGAGACCATAGAGGTCCCTCCCCCCTTCCCACCCCCTTTCTGCTGGTTTATTGATTTTCCCTCTCGCATCCCCCCCTTTCCACACACCCCCTGTTGCTCAGTAATACTGCATTTAACTTGATTATGGAACAGCTTTCTCCATGCTAACAATGAGATTCCCTTCTGTGTATGGATAGAAGCTGACTATACACTACATGACTAATGTTTGTACAGTTTTTCAATTCATGAAAATGAGCCGCCCAGGTGCTTCCTGTGGGGCTGACCCAAATGTCTGAGAACTGACTTTTTTGTAATGGTTTCGTTGTATTAAATGTGTTGAATTGTTTTTTCTATTTTCTATATATTTAAGAAGACACTTTCATTCTACTACATTATATCGGGATCCTTCTATATTATATTTGTACATTTGTATAATTTAGCATCTGGGTTTAATAATAACATCTCATCACCAAAACTGGTGTAACAATATCCAAATTAAGTCACAAAACTGCTGCTCGCACAGCAACGCGCTGTAAGGATTGTCATCATGGTGATGAGAAAACACCATCCTGTTTCAAATGAACGGAAAGATAGCGCGTTGTGAAATGATCAGCTACACCCCCGGGGTTGGTAAAAGCAAAAGAGAATGTGGAGTATCCCTCACATTCTTCTTCAGGGGTGGAGTGACTAAACACAGCAGTGACTTAACGATTATGTCTTCTGCCAGCCTATGTCACTTCCTGCTTTCTAGTGGTTGGCATTCTCTCTCTTAACCCCCCCAACTGCTTTTACCACCTTTGGAAACAAGCAGGCTTATTCTTATTTATTCATTGTATGGGGCTTTGTATGTGCCTTTATGTGCAGCTGTACAACTGAAGACAGACAGGGCAGTGGGTTGAAAGACAGGGACCGATGTGGTTAGCACACTGGACCTACCCACCCACGAGCAGGTTTAAATTGTACGTAGCAACGCCCTACAACGGTAACAATGGTCACACGCTCTATGCAATGTTTTCAAATGAACGACGAAAACTTCAAATTGCCAATTCATTCATTCATTCCCAGCGGATTGTTTTCCAGTTGACCTTGCCTTGGATCCAAGATGGGCTCAGCTCAGAGCGTGACACAGATATTATCACACAAACAAAGGCTCGCGGTGGCTACTGATCGTAGATCACAGAGGAATTATCCGGTGAGTCACACACAGGGCTACTTCTCATAAAAATGTTCCAGATATCAATAAAACTAAACTGGATGTTTTATGCCTCTCTGTAACAATGAAGTATAGCTCTCCTGTCTCAGACAGTTTCTAACCATTTCCACAGCTCTCCAAGGGCTTGAGCATATGAAGGAGACAGTGGCAAAGAAAGAAAGAAAGAAAGAAAGAAAGAAAGAAAGAGAGACAGAATAAATAGATAGAGACAGAGAGGGCCAGAGACAGAGAGCAGGATAGGTAAAGAGAGAGAAGATAAATGGGTCTGCTGACCATAACAGAACAGTACATGGGGCGTCGAGGTAACAAAACCTGACACGACGCCCACCGTTCGAACACCCGGGCCTTGGTTCTTCAGGAGACGCCGTCCGCTGACCTTGGCTATAAAATCACAGCCAAGCGTTTCTCAGACCGCCAGACGAAGCAAAGAGACAGGAGGGACCTGATGTCACCGGTAACACAAAACAACAACGGCCGGAAGACGACGTCGCATGGCTGTTGTATTCAGGTCGTATGACAGGGCCCTGGCTCTCGTCTAAACACACAGAACCCAAACGGACCCTCTTGTCCTGGGGGCCTGGCTTCCACCTGGCTCGCCTTCCTTTTTTAAAAGATGAACTCAGAAAGTGATACTTCCTTACGATTCGTCTCACTAGAAATTCTGAGACGGCCCCCGCAAGGTTGAATTGAGGACTTTTACGATGGTTTTTGATGACGTTGGGGGTATTCTTAGTTGAAGGATAGTTTAGGAATAGTTCAAAAATAATGAAGGTATTAGGTTAGATATGGTTAGGTTAATGTAAGGGTTTGTTATGGTTCAGGTCATGAGTAAGGATCTGGGAGGCAGCAAGGAATCATGGGAATTAGCACAGAATAGTGGGATCATGTGACTCAAAAAGAAGGGAAAAGACACGATGGTTTCCCAGGTTTTGGCATGTCTCCTTAAAGCAGGGGGTTAATGTACAAACCAACCTCAAAAAAAACACCCATTAAATCTTTGAACGTGCATTAATATATAACAAGCACATAGAAATGTTTCCAAGGGAACGCACGTTTACCATTGAGAGGGAGGTGGGGTGGTTCAGTGGGCCAGGTGAAGAGGAGCAGGAGAGAGAGAGCGAGAGAGAGAGAGAGCGAGGGAGCGAGGGAGCGAGAGAGCAAGAGCGAGGGAGCGAGAGAGAGAGCGAGGGAGCGAGTGAGCAAGAGCGAGAGAGCAAGAAACAAAGCGAAAGAGAACAAGACAATGACAGAGATAGTGGGAGAGAGAGAGATAGAGAGGGGTGGACGGGCTGCATTCCTGCTGGGTCGTGTCGTGACAGCACCCAGCATGGAGGACATGCTGCTGGAGCCCCAGAGTCTCAACGACAGTCAGGCTGTGTTCCATGGGAATGGTACACTATTTAGGTAACAAATAGGGGGACATGCGGACACTAATTAAGTTCAGAAAGTTAAATTCCGTATGACGTTTATTGCCCGCATAAAAAAACAGCGTGTTAAATGTCACCCTGTGACCGCTCATCCATTTGCATGAACGAGCTGTATGTGGCAACTATCGCTATTGAATTCATTTGATGACGATGAAAACCGCTATGCATCCTGCGATAAAGTGCAGAAATCAGCTGTACACTTATTTTAAAGTTCATTATGGGTGTTGCAGTGCACGATTATAGGGACCACAATAGTACACCCAACCTTTCGGAGAACACATCAAAAAGGTGACCCCCCCTAAAGAGTGCACTATAAATAAGGGGAACAGTTGGAACACAGCCGGAGATGTGCAGCAAGACACACACACACATTAAGCACCATGACAGACGGTATCGCACAAGACAAACAGACTCTCGGCCTTTGCTGTGTTTGCTCATTATACCAAACAAACACCGAACCTGTCATCAGCAGCAGCATGTGAGGACTTCATTGAAGCCGCTTCAGTTTCTTTTTTTCAGCAAACATGGCCCTGTTGTCATGTGAGAGCTGAGTAAAAATATAAGGGGCCAAACCCATGTTGTCTGCTATTCTACCGCTAATAGTTGGCGCTAATGACCTTTATGGAAGCACCAATTACAGCTAGAGAGCACTAGTCATACCACTCCCAGACTGTTATGGACGTACACGGGCAATTAGCAGAGGGAGCGTCAATAGCCATTCAACACAGATATGCAATTACCGTTTTTCAGTTGGCATGAAAATAATATGCAAATGTATATGTACTCGGACGCAAGTTTTAAGAAACTTGGGAGATTTAGGTGATGTGAATCTTTTTCCAGCATGGTGGAAACGTGTGGTTAGGAAACATGCCGTGTCACTGCATATCAGTTGATCAAGGTGACAGTTAATTCTTTCTAAACTGCTGGACTGTTTACACAGAGCACACTGCGTGACTCAGACTGTTTCTTGTATGTACCTGCCCCTTGGATGGATCTGTCCGTCGCAAGGACAGATCGTCACCATCAACCGAGGCAAGACATAGACAAGGTCACAGAGCGAGAGAGAAAGAGATACAGTGGAGAGAGAGACAGAGACAGACAGACAGAAACACTCATAAACCACTAAAACAGTACAAGATCTCACAAGATAAATAAGTCAGAAAGTGAGTTATATAAAAAGGCCTCTTGTCTGTAAATTATAGGGTTGCTGATTCCATTCCTCGTGTTGAGGTGCCATTAAGCAAGGCACCTTACCCGCCTAACTGTTCCAGTCCAGCTGGTTGTCTACTAGCATGATTGACACACGGTGTGTGTGTGTGTGTGTGCGCGCGCGCGCGCGCGCGTGCGTGCGTGCGTGCGTGTGTGTGTGTGTATGTCTGTGGTGAGGTAATGCGTTAGAGCGTTAGGCAGTTAAACACTGCCGCCACTATGAAAACACTTTATGAATGCTTCCTAACCCTTATCCCTGGAGGTAATAAAGTTGTCACCTCGCCTGCCACTCTTCTCTAGTGTTTTGATGAACTGCAACACAAACAGTGCATCCGTAGGCACTATTGGCTGACTGGCCCCGTCTGGGTTCCACTGGGATCGGCTCAGAACAGATGATGCGGCGGCGCTCGCTCTAGTCGCCAATAGCAATGCCGTACTAAGCGGTGCACACATGAGCCTGACAAACATCTCCTCCCTCGCCCACATCTCCTCAGGTGACGCTGGCAGGAGCCCTCTGTGGATGATGCCACTCGTCCAGGACCGATGAAGAAGTTGACAAGAAGGGGGGAAAGCCTAGTGGTTTGGATGTTTCTCTCTGTATTCACTGTCTAACCCCTACCTGCTCCTTAGTGACCCGTCTCTGTACTCACTGTCTAACCCCTACCTGCTCCTTAGTGACCCGTCTCTGTACTCACTGTCTAACCCCTACCTGCTCCTTAATGACCCGTCTCTGTACTCACTGTCTAACCCCTACCTGCTCCTTAATGACCCGTCTCTGTACTCACTGTCTAACCCCTACCTGCTCCTTAGTGACCCGTCTCTGTACTCACTGTCTAACCCCTACCTGCTCCTAAGTGACCCATTTTTGTACGCACAGCCCAACCCCTATACCTGCTCCTTAGTGACCCGTCTCTGTACTCACTGTCGAACGCCTACCTGTGTCTGTACTCACTGTCTAACCCCTGTGCCTGCTCCTTAATGGCCTGTCTCTGTAAGTCTCTTTGGGTAAAAGTGAGTAAGCAACTAAATAGTGAAACGGTGAGACCAACATGTGGTCCTCTGCACACTCTGGTGGTGGTCTGGGAGTCATTAGGGAGCTGCTGCTGAGGAATCCGCCGCCTTTCATGTCGTCCAGCTCAGGTCAGCACCGGCCGTCCTTCCCCTTGCTTCAGCCCCAGTAGCCCTGACCCCTGTAAAGCCCCGACACCCAGTCTCCCTTCTTCTGTTTCTTCTTCTCGTCAGAGCCAGTCAGACGCATGCCGGTGCCTCCGGTCACCTCGTCCTCCAACGGAGAGCATCAGTAAACTACAGACATCAATCAGCTCCTTTATTTTCTTACATGCCGGGTACATATAAACAAGATTATTATGGTCTGGTATTTTGCCAGGGGGGATAGAGATCAAGATCTCTCTCTCTCTCCCCCTCCCCCTCTCCCTCTCCCTCTCCCTCTCTCTCTCTCTCTCTCTCTCTCTCTCTCTCCCCAAGTGTCATGAATTAGAAAAGCACACCACAGTCTTTACTTTGCAGATTGGGATGTGAGGTAATGCTGTTGACTTGTGCCTGTGTACACACCGTTAGTCACCAGGAATGTTCCGCAGAAGGTACAGAGAGCTGGGAAATGACAACGCGACGACTGAATTCAGTTGGAAAACTAATAACTGTGATCACAAACAAACGCGTCTGGCTACACACCTCGCACCGTTTGTGCACGCCTATTTTAAAAAGGTATTTTAACGTGACATCTTTATCAGTAAAGTCATGTTATCTTATCTTCTTCAAACATTTCTACGCACAGAACGCTTGAACGAGATAAGATGAGCAGTATTTGTCGTCTCTTAAGACATCCATACTGCTTTGTCAATGGTCCCATCGTTAGCATGGACGACTGAAAAACCTTCAACGAAACCTCCACCTACAGTTGTGGGGCTGGTTAACTGTCCCATCTTTCTCTCCAGCTGGCATGCAGTCTGTGAATGATTACAGACCAAGGGCAAGGCTAGTTATTACAGGGACACTCAGACGCCGTGACCCGTCGGTCTGTTATTTAAGTTCGCGAGGCGTTTGTCACCAAGTCAAAAAACGTCTGCTGTATTAGGCACCTCTGCTGGCGACCAGGCTTGTTAGCATAGTTGTCGACTGGCACACCTCATTTCGAGCGGCGAGGCCCTTTTGTGGAATATTGAGCAATGCAAACACACAGTAGCAAACCATCTTTAGGGAAACTGTGGCCAGCGGATGACATTAACGTTTTACAATGACGTTTTACAATGTTTTAAACGTTTTACAATGACGCATGCTTAAGCGATATATAAGCTGAGATAGGGCTTGTGCATTAGAACGCATCTTGGGATTTTTAGATGGGGATGCTCCGCCATATTGAGAGGAGAGTTGTAGTACTGTAAAATCCTAAATCAACACAAAAATACGTTAACCTAGGCTAATGAAAACTTTGTTTTGCCACGGCTCGCATGAGAAACGCTGTGGAAGTTTCAAACACAACGTCTCCCAAAAATGCCGAATCATTTCACGATTGACTACACAATGACCAATAAAATATTACTACGAATATAATAACTGATATTCCAATGCTCCTTTGCTTCCAAAATAGCTGCAGTCTTTGTGCTGTCGTTATGTATAAGGCGTACTTTCATAACTTCTTTTACTTTCATACATTTACAAAAACACATCATTTGTTGACATATTTTATTAAGTCAATCCTAATTTAATTAATTAGTTAATTAATTATAGCGGTTAGAACGACTGAACCGGGTCATGTTGGTGCTAAGCATCTGGTGCTTTTCCTTCCTCTACATGTAACCATTGTATGGTTAATACGATGGTATAAATTCATTAATATTGGACACATTTCTCATGACGTCTGCTAATAAACCTTTTTTTTTTAAATTAAATATGATTTAAAAGTTGTCCTCTACATATAGCTTTCACCAGCAAGGCCTTTTTCAAGGAGACACTTTATGTTTTTTATCTTTCTTCAGTAGCTGCTACATCACTTATAAATAGAGCTTCATTGCGGCAAAATAAATAAGTGCAGTATCTCAAATCCAGGAGTCAAACTGATGTCAAAGTGACTTTTCATCTCTGTGTCATCGACCCTGAACCCCTGAAACATAAACCAGACCACAGAACAAGAAAAGCATTCTCTCTGAACATTTTGTAGGAAATCAAATTAAAAATAAGTCTAAATATAAAACCCCAGCTGAATTTGACTCTGGCACTATTTTTGCATACAATAACCTGCAATGCTTGGGTTTGCAACTGTGCTGAATCTGTGTCTCTCCTCTGGGCCCGAGCTATAAAATCCATAATAGTTTAGGAATGCACCAACACCCTTTTCCCAGTACAGATAGGCCCATCACTCCCATTATTTCTCTATAACCATGAATCACGGCCAGTACACTGTGCTGGAGCTGAGTCATCACTGTTACTACAGTAAGAGCAAGACCGAGTTAGGAGACATCAGTATTAACACACCGTATGCTTTTAAATGTAATGCTTTTTAAGTGTATTAATGTATATTTTTAACCATGGATGTTTTTCTTATATTTTACTCTTGCTTGTCATGACTTTATTAAGTGTCTTTGACGGTTATAAAAAGCACTTCAATAAACATTTGCTTTTATTATTATTAAATAAATTCAATACATTTGATTTGGTTTATGGACATCTGTCACGCATACTTCGTTTTTAACATCTGATATATCCGACAGGAATATTTGGTCCAGGAGTATTGAGTCAAGGACAAATCCAGGCTCCACTATTGATATTCTGGAACATCCTTCAAAGATTACGAGGCAACAATAAGAAACAAATGTTCGTATATATATCCTGTGGACAGATACGCTCCACACCACACCCACTTCCTGAATACTAAGAAGAACAAAAACAGCTTTGGCGCTGAAACCCCCCTTTCAACCACCACCACCACCAACGACACCACCCCCACCACCTGCACTGCAGCATGGCCTGGTAAACACCGCCTGGCTGCAGCTTGTGGGCACCGGATGAACCGAGCATTGCAGGGCCTCATACCCACGTCGGTCTAAGGTTAAGAAACTTCTGTACCACGAAGTCTAATGATATAATAACCGGTACATAATACTATATTAAGGTGTATTATTTTGTTTAACCCCACATGGGGATGGATATGAGGGCTGCATCGCAACATGGACTATCCAATGTCATTCAGTAGCCGCTGTCATCTGCATCATCCCACTGGTTTTAGATACAGGTCGTTAAGGAGCAGGTCGGAGGTCGGGGCATCTTTCTCAAGGAGGCCTACTGGTAGACTGCAGACAAGGGGTTCCAACACAGTACCTTTCAACTGGGAGCTAAACACTTACCACCAGAGTATCCTATTTATTTGTTATCAGAAAAGGAATAAACATGAGTAAAGAAG